>JASDQU010371651.1:53294-95552 GCA_032191745.1 Picea mariana
ATTAATAAGACCTTTCAATAAAATAGAATAAGGCGGATGTAAGAAGACCTAATAGAAGCTTCCGCTTCTAGAAGGATCTTCCTCTAGATGCTTCTTTTTAGTATAAATAGGAGTCAAGGGTATGAGAACCCTAGCTTGGATATTATTGTAATAGAGCACTGCTCGACTGGAGGTTGCCCCCTCGAAGAGGCCTGTGAACATTGCTATCTAATTCAAGTGCTATTTCTGTTGTTATTTCGTATATCATTTCTGTGTATTGTGACGATTATGCTGGATATTTTACTGTTATTCTGTCATTTCTAGCATTTCGTTTTTGTTCTGCATATTTTATATATCTGGTATCTTGCACAGTACACCAAATTGGAAGAAGGAAAAGGACAAATAAAGAATTACACTTGAATGCTCAAATAGGAGAGTATGACATAGACTGTGTGGTCCTCGACTTAGGGTCGGAGGTCAATGTCATGACGAAGAAAACCTGGGCACTGATGGGAAAACCCAAGTTGATCTACTCCCCTATCAGGCTTAGGATGGCTAATCATCAAGTTGTCAGCCCATTTGGACGGTTGGAGCACGTTCTTGTGGACATCGACGGAGTAAGAACGTTTGTAGATTTTGAGGTAATTGAGATAGTTGATGACAGTTGTCCCTACCCTGCCCTGTTAGGAATTGATTGGGCCTTCAATAATTATACTATTGTTGATTTAAAGAAAAGATGCATGACATTTGAAAGAGATGGCCTTAGGGTCATTGCACCCTTAGATCTAGATGAAGGTCAACAATACACAGAGCCCATCCGAGAAGAAGACCACGCATATGAACTGGAAAACATCTACAAACTAACAGCCAGACAGCAGGATTACATCAATCCTACAGCCGATGGGAATCTAAGCTGGCAAAGTGACAACGCGTGTTCATAAGATTCAGAAGAAGCATTGGAGAACTAGCAGAACTAGATGTATGAAGTATCTACAAGGAGATGTGCTAGATTAACCAGAGAATTCTGTTGGATCGGCACAATAGTCAGTCACCTACCCACCTTTGATGGCTTGAATCCTTTAGAAACCTTCCTAGCAGACTTTGAAACAAGTGTACCAACACAACAGAGATTGTTGGCAATGGATGAGGCTTTGAAATCAACACCAACAAAATGGTGGGGGACACATAAAAGTAATATTACAGATTGGATACAATGTTGAACTTTGATGACAGCGTGGTTCTCAGCACAAACAGAAAGCTCCAAAGTAAGGTACACAGGTCGAAGCTGCCCAAAGGACCATGTGCGAAGCTGCGAAGAGGCCTAGAGCGAAATTCCTAAAGAACAGTGGGTGCACAAATTCATTAATACACTGGACACAACCCCTATCAACTGGTACCTTCAAGCAGAGTTGTGCCTCATCACTATAGACTGGGAAGGTATGACACAAAATTTTGTAACCACCTTCTTATTTGAAAGTCAATAGCCTTCATTAGATCAAGCATTACAGATTGTAAGAAAGAAAGTATTTGAGGAGGCATCTAGCCTCCCTATGGAACAAGAAGAGGACGAATGGACTGTGCCTCTCCAGAAACTGCAAAACTATTACAACATCAATGCCGATGAAGATGATGATCCGAGGAAGGTGAACATTGCAGAAACAAAAGGCCAAAGAGATGTGGAAGGACCAGGAGTTGAGTTACCATTCATTGGAAATCCAATCAAGATTAAGAAAGTCAATATTGGGACAGAGGAGACACCGAAGCTTGCAAATGTCGGAGATTACTGGGATGTTGCTACCATTGACAAGATTACAGAGCTTCTGCATGAATATCGGGACTTGTTTCCGACCAAGTTCACTGATATGAAGGGAATTAAAGGACCTATGGGAGAGATGAAGATCCCTTTGAAACCAGATGCAAAACTAGTCAAACAGAGACCTTACAGGTTGAACCCTAAATATAAGGAGAAAGTGAATATTGAGCTCGACAGAATGTTGGAAGCAGGGATTATAGAACCTATTGAAGAGTCAGAATGGATTAGCCCTATGGTAGTACAAGACAAGAAGACAAGAGAGATCAAGATATGTGTGGATCTCAGAAAGCTGAATGATGCATGTTTGCATGACCCCTTCCCTACACCATTCACTGACGAAGTGTTAGACAATGTGGGAGGCCATGAGGTATATTCCTTTACAGATGGATTTTTAGGATACCATCAGATCCAGATCGCCAAGGAGGATCGTCATAAGACCATGTTTGCCACATAATGGGGATCTTATCAATATATAGTAATGCCATTTGGATTAAAGAATGCCCCATCCATATTTTCTAGGGTGGTGGTCGAAGCATTCAAGGAATTCCTGCATAAACTGCTAGAAGCATATTTTGATGACTGGACTGTGTTTAGTTTGTTGAAAATTCATATTGAATGTCTAATACTAATGTTGGATAAATGCAAGCAATGTCAATATGATTTAAATCTGAAGAAGTGCACCTTCTTCTCACCATTTGGAGTGTTGTTAGGTCATATTGTATGTAAGCAAGGATTGTTGGTAGATCCATCCAAGATCACCATTATAGTTGATCTACCCCCTCCTACTTCATTCAAATAGCCGTGCACTGCGCAGGGACACACATGATACTACAGGAAGTTCATCAAAGGATATGCTCGGATCACAACACCCATGGAGAAACTTTTGAAGAAATATTTTCAGTTTAGTTGGACAGAAGAATGCCAGCAGAGCTTCGACACACTAAAACAGAAAATGGTTGATGCACCTATTCTAGTTTTTCCAGAATGGACCAAGGAATTTCATGTGCATGTCGATGCATATTCCATTGCTTTAGGAGCTGTGTTAGAACAACTTGGAGGAGGAGATATCGACCACCCGTTAGCCTTTGCTAGTAAGAAGCTATCAACTGCTAAGATTAATTACACCGCCACTGAGCGAGAAGAGTTGGCCATGGTGTATGCATTGCATAAATTTCTCCACTACTTGTTGGGAGGACACTTTAAAATGTTTACTGATCACTCTGTGCTGAAATACCTAGTCAACAAGCCAGTGTTGGGGGGAAGGATATGCAGATGGATTCTTCTATTTCAGGAATATGATTTCGAGATCATAGTAAAGCCAGGGAGAAAGAACAAAGGTCCTAACCACTTTTCAAGGTTCAAACATGGTGAAGAGTCGACCAGTTTGGAGGATGCACTACTGGATGCACAACTACTGGCCATTAGAAATATCGATGACCACTTCGCAAACATAGTCTAGTTCCTATCAACAGGAATGGCACCTAGTGAGTACACAATTCCTCAGAAGAAACAGTTGGTAGTACGTGCTGCAGACTTCTCACTTATAGTTGGAAATCTATACAAGATGGGACCTGATGAGATATTAAGAAGATGTGTTATGGAGGCAGAACGGCCACTGATCCTCGTGGAAGCTCATGAAGGCATCGCAGGAGGACATTATGCAGGAAAAACAACTGCGCAGAAGGTTCTTAGAGCTAGCCTTTGGTGGCCTACCTTACACAGAGATGCTAAAGACTATTCCAGAGCCTGCGATGTATGCCAAAGAGTTGGGAAACCTTCTAGAAGAGATGAAATGACAATAGCACCACAAATGAACCTCCAAGCATTTGAGAAATGGGACATTGACATCATTGGACCCATAAAACCACCAGTAAAGCGCACAGGAGCAAGGTACATCATCACTGCAATATAATACTTGACTAGATGGGCCGAAGCAAGAGCAGTTAAGGACTGTAGTGCCACTATAGCTGCGCGCTTCATATTTGATGACATTATAACCAGGTTTGGATGCCCAAAAATCCTTATGAGTGATCAAGGCACACATTTCATCAATAAGACAGTTGAACCCCTGACTAAGGAATTTGCAATCCACCATCAAAAGAGCACGCCTTACCATCCACAAGCAAATGGGATAGTTGAAGCATTCAACAAAATCTTGGAGACAACACTGACAAAGATCTGCAGTGTGAATAGGGATGACTGGGATTTAAGAGTGCCAGCAGTATTGTGGGCTTATAGAACCACTTGGAAAAAATTAACAATGCAAACCCCTTTCAAGTCGATTTATGGTCTTGAAGCTATTGTCCCAATGGAATACTTGGTACCAAGCCTAAGAATTGATTCCTTTACAGGTATGGATGACACTGGTGCTATCCATGAGAGGCTCGCACAGCTGTTCGAACTAGAAGAAGACAAATTTATTGCAGGATTCCATCAACAGGTTCAGAAGGAAAGAGAGAAGGCATATCATGACAGGCATATCAAGAAGAATACCATTAAGCAAGGTGATTTGGTATTGGTATATGATAGTAAGTTCCTGAAGCATCCTGGGAAATTCAGAACACATTAGCTTGGGCCATATGAGATCGCCTATGTTATAGAAGGAGGAGTCGCACAGCTGAAGACTCTGAATGGAGAATGGAAGGAAGGTTTGGTGAATGGGAGTCGGCTGAAGTTGTATTATGACAACCAGCTACCTCACAGCTCTCAGTAAAAGCATCAAGAAGAAGGGTTTAGGTACCAGGTGCAGTTGAAATTGGGTACCAGACACAGAAAAGACAGTCCGCACAAGGAGGGAGAGGAGGCACAGACCAGAAAGCAAAGGTTGCACTGCACAGTCTGAAGTCAAAGTAAAACAGAAGGATCAGATCTGAAGTGCCTCAGGACAAGTCACAGGTGAGTGTTGGGGGCATGTTGGCCCTTGGTTATGGAAGCAAGCGAAGATCAAGGAATAAAAGGCAAAAATGCGAACTCCGTGCAAGATGCAATAATTGTTACTGGGTCGAACTGAGCAAAAGAGAAGAAAAGATGGAGCGAAGTCCGAGAAAGAAAGTCGTTGGATGAGGAGATGAAGGATGATAGATCAGCAAGGAAGAAGGATCATGGACAACTCAGCAAGTGGAAAAATCCACTTTTAGATGCTTTGGAGCACTGTGCGAGAAGAAAGGAAAGACAGGCTGGCGAAGCCCTGAAAATACAGGTCAAGTTGACCTAGGGTTTTAAACACCTAGGGTTTTGGTATCTAGGGTTTTGGACATCTAGGTTTTGGCCTAAGGATGTCAGTGAGCTATTACAATGTATAAATAAAGGTCATGAGGACCTAGTTTGGGTCGGTATGATATTGTTGTCGATCTAGTGGTATTGTTGTTATGAGTGATTATTGTTGTGTAAGGAAGAAGTGATAAGTGTGAGAGCCTTATGGTATTGTAAGATCTTCAGCTGGGTGCGAAGATCAACCCTGCAGCTGGGTGCGCAGGAAGGGGAGAGATCGAGAGGAGAAGAAAGAAGATCTGCTAGCTAAAGAGCGTAGACAAGAACTGTATGCTTCATCTTAATATATTGTAAAGCATAGTTCTGTGGACGTAGCCCTAGAGAGAGGGTGAACCATGTATATCTTGTGTTGTATGTGTGATGGATGTTTTGATCTTTGTCATTAATATACTGTTATTTCATTGCTGTGTTAGATCAGATCTGTAGTTGTGGGAAGTAGATCTAAGCTGATAAGCAATTTATACATATTGGATTGTTATGTATTGGATCCATTTGATATTCCCCTAGTTGTAGACATCTCTGCGCTGTAACCCCCTCATAACTGCTTCAGGTGAGACTGCATCTGCTTCGTAGGTGTTGCCGAAAGGGCCAGTAGTTAGGGATTGTTGGTGCGCTCTTGGAGCTGAACCCTAGGTCTGCCCCTGTGCCAACATGGGTTTTATTGATGATGATATGGAAGGAAGGGTAGTAATTGTTGGTCATGTCAAAGAGGGAAATGCCTGTAAGTTGGTTTTTGGTAGCATAGGTTCTATGATAGGGGTGGATGAGTTTGAAGGTAATCTACCCATGCCTCTCTCGAATTTTGATTTTGATAACATTCCCACTTGATGGTGGAAGAGGAGGAGGGTATACCATAGGTCCAAAAAAGAGGAATTTATTATTTCRRAATRGGGGGTTTTACAAGGACCRACTCTTAATGAAGGGAGGTCTAAAAGGGAGGTTATAGGGGGTAGTAATCCTTTATTACCCAAGCACAAGAGAAGACACATTTGGAAGTACAAACAAGTAAACAATTATGTATTGAAGGGGCTCCTATAGCAAAGAAAACCCCAAGCACTTGTTATTAATGATCGATTTTCTTCAAACGGTAGGGGATTGTGCCTCCCTTAAAAAATGTTAGCCCTTAAAAGAGTAGTTAAATAACAAAAATCTGATATTATCTTGTTATAAGAAACTAGGGGTGAGGGAGACAAAATTTGTTATGATCTTGTTAAATTATGTAGTGGATGGGAGTTTATATCTCCAGATTCTAAAGGTAAATATAGTGGTTTGATTTCAGGGTGGAGATCAAGGTTACTCAAATGTAATAATACACGGTCCTTTGAATCAGGTTTAGGATTGACTCTGCATTCCCAGGAGCTTGGTTGGAGGTGTTGGTTCTAAATATGTACGACCCTTACTCAAAATGGTTGCCACTATGGGAAAATATTTGAATTGAGTTTCATTGAGAATATGCACAGTATAGTGGGAAGGGACTTGAATTTTACATTGGGAAATAGAAATATGGGGTGAGTATGTAGTAGTGGATCCTTTGACATAATTCATTGTGAAAAGGCTGGATGATGGTTGTCATTTTGATGTAGCACCAATAAAGTTAAGACCAACTTGGTGGAAGAAAAGGGTGGGTGTTCATTAGATATCTAAGAGTCTGGATAGATTTTTACTATCAGAGGGTTTTCTGAATGATATTGTGAGGGTAATACAATGGGTGGGAACTGGGGGGGGATTCTAATCATTTTTTCATCTTACTAGAAGTGGCAGTTAGGGGGGGAACCTTCTAGCCCCTACAAATTCAATCTACACTAGTTTGAAGTGTTGGGAATGTGTTATATTATTTGCATGGTTATGTTCATCTTTTGTTTGTATGTGTTGGGGGGCGGGGGGCACAAGGGGGGTTGGTTAGGCCCCCCTGTTCATGTCTTCGAGGGTGGAGCCCCTGTTGGAGCAGGACATTTTGAGTAATTTTTGGGAATCACGCAGAAGAAAACCACACGACAAGTCAACAAAGGAGCAGCGCACGTGGAATACAGTTAGCACATATTCAGGGGCTAGCGCGTGTGGAAGACAGTTAACGCATATTCATGAGCCAGTGTGCGAAAGACGAAAGTTAGTTAGTATTATTTAGACCATTTGGTCCATTTTGTAACGGGATAAGACCTAATATCAATGTATACATATGTATGGGTTTTGGGTGGAAAGGAGGAGGTGGTAGAAAGAGTTTTTAGTGAGTTGATCAAGTAATGAGCTATTGTTGGAGTTAAAGATGAAGAGTGAAGTGACAGATGAGAAAAGGATCTAAGTGTGCACTGTATGCACGAATGGTTAGGAAATTTTGGGTATAATTGATGTATCTTTTATGAGCATAGTGCACACCTATTGTAAGGATTAAGAATGAATGGATAATATAAGAAGCCAGTCGTTGTGGAAGTAGCCCAGTTTGGGGTGAACCACGTTAAATATTTATGTCATGATGTATGTTGTGATGTGTTTTTTTTATATTCTGTTTATGGCACAGATGTAATGCATGGATGGTTAATATGAATATGCTATATGATGGTTTTGTGCATGTGTTGAATGGTTAAGTAAGATGAATTTGTTAGATGTTATTATGTTGTTATGATTTCGCACACAGGATATATTGCATGTTGAATGAATCTTAAGAAAGAATGAATGTTAGAACGATCCCCATTCCCTTCATGACTGTGGAAGCATGGTTCCTATAGTCCCCATAGGTACCTCATATGAGACTTCGCCTACTTGTGGGTGATGCCGAAAGGGCTGGTATCTTGAGATTTTTTTATGAATTAATGTTGAACATGGGTCTACCCACTGTGCACCAACAAATGGCTATGATGTCAGGACCGGGATCTACGATTGAGGGGGATGTGGAGACCTAGTAAGGAGGAGATTGGACAATGGTTGGATGCAAAGGAGATCAATTTTACTATAGATCATAATAAGAATCAACAGATCAGTGAAAACAAATGGTTACAAAGGTATGTGTTTATAGATTTGCATGAAAGTTTCTTCGTTGACTTTTCAAATATTTTAGCATAGTGGATCCAGATATTAATTGAACATATCGGAAGATTATGTACTATTGTTCCTAGAATTGGACTCCTAAGTTAATTAGGAAAGTCAATTCTATAAGCAATCATGTATCACACGTATTAGGTTACTGACCGGAAAGTGTATTGGGAGGTTACATTATTGAATTTTCCATAGATTGTACTCAGTCATATAATGCTACAGAAAGGGAATTCTTTGAGGGACCACGCAGAAGATACGTGAAGACACTATCTACTTGGATCGAGATGTTATTGTGTGACAAGGGAGTTATGAAAATGGAATCTGATTGTTAAGTGCCTTCACGCACACAAGGGAACTGGGGGCTGACCAAACGATGGTTTGAGCGTAAAGATGGATGAAAAGAAGGAATGAGGAACGGATGGGTTGAGGATGCCGAGAAAAGAAGAGTGTCCGACAAATGAAGAGATTGGATTATTGTGCAGTGGTAAGAGATTCAGACCAAATAAGAAGAGGATTTTGGTTGAGAAAGAGGGGAAGCACAATGAGAATAAGGAAAGAGACACTGGTGTGATACTCTAGATAGAAGGAAGTCTGTGCACAGAAGAAAAGATATGTCAACTCAGTTTGGTAGAAGAACATCCCGCTCATATCAGACTCTGTGTCGAACCCACGACCTCGTGTGCGTCACCAAGAACTGAGGAAATATCTAAATATTTTTCAATTATAGTTAGTGAAGGAAGTAGAGATAATAGCAAAAGTAGTCAAAGTAGTGGGAGTAGTACGCCAAGTCAGAATCAATTAGTGTTATCATGAAAGAATTATAGCGTAGAAAATGATGGCAGGAGTAGATCCTACTTTAAGAATGTTTGTCTTCCATGGAGCGGGGACAGAGGATCCAGAACAACATTTGTTCATTTGTGAGACAATATGGACTATGAAGAACGTCCAAGATGATGATGCGAAGATTGCGCAGTTGGCAACGACATTTAGTGATCACACATTATTATGGTACATTAAATATCAAACTACGACACCTATGGGACATACTAGAACCTTGGCAGAGGTAAGACAAGCTCTATTGAAAGAGTTTCAAAAACCTAAATTCACGTCGTAGTGCATTACAGAGTTGAAGGAGATAAAGCAAATAGTAAATGAATCAGTGTGGGAATACGACCAAAGATTTAAGATACTAAAGGGTCGGTTGACATTCCAAATTCCAGATGAATAACATAGAGAGTGCTTTATTGCAGGACTATTGTTGCATATACATTGCCCTTTGACGCAACAGAAGATCGTGTCACAGTCAGAATCCTTAGAAATTGCTATGAAATTTGAAGCATCCCCAGTAGGAGAAAATGGCATGGGAATGGATCAAGTGCAATCACAATTAGCAGCGCTGACTATTCAATTGCAGGATCTTGTGAAAGGAAAAGAAAAACACGAGGAGGTATGGTATACCACATGTAGAACAAAAGGACACCATAAGAATGAATGCCAAACATTTCAATAGTACTTGAATACAAAAGATTCGAATCCATTGGGGTTGTGCTGCGAGATTTTCAAAATGATGGGTCACCACCCTCATAATTTTGTGTTGATACAGAAGTACCAGAGTACTGCAAGAAATCTATTTTGTAACTTTGGCAAGTTTTTTGTACATGAAGAGAAGGATTGTCACGCATTTTATTTGATGAGAGAGCACACTACAGATGCATATAGAGTCCAGGGAGAAGAATCTGAAGGATGAGGACCACAGTATAATACTCCAAGAGGTTATAATTAAGAAACAAGAGGAGGGTTTAGAGGTCGCAGAAGAGGAGGATTCGACAGAGGTAGAGGACCTATTATATGTTATAACTATAATTATCATGGACATTTAGCGCGAGAATGCCCGAATCCTTGCACAACATGTACGTATTACAGATAGCTAGACCATGTGATGGAGGATTGTCCACAATTAATCGTGAAATGGAAAGCAAATAGGAACACAAATGTACAGATGATAGCATCAGAGGTGTGCGATGAACAACCTAAGATAGCATTGGTTACGTGAAAAGGAACCGAAACTGGAACTGATGTGACGGATCAAGGAAACATGACTCACCAGTGGGTAAGGAAAGAAACTGAGCCTCAGTCGTTGTTTGACCCTAGAAAGGAGAAAGAGACATATATGCAAGCAAGGAAAGAAGTGATAGGAGAAGAATGGACCACCTCGACTTCAACCACGCCACCTTTGTATGATAGACCGCCAATATATGATATGCCACCAAGCTATGACCATTCAAAAAGGCAAGTTAACAAGGTAAGCACTTTGAATAGTTTTATGAAAAGTTGCTCAAAGTTAATGAAAGATGAGTATGCTTTGAGTATGTTGCACGGAATGATTGACCATTACGCCTAAGAGAAAGAGATACATGTTGCACATATAGAAATTAACTAGGTGCACCATAAGAAGATAACAAATAGGGAGTTTTGACTCAATGCAAAGATAGGAAACTATGACATGGACAATATTAATTTGGATCTAGGCTTCAATGTAAATGTCATCTCGAGGCAAACTTGGGAGATGATGGGCCAGTCGAAGTTAATTTGGTCACCTATCTAGTTGATACAAACGAACCAGCATAAGATCATCCCAATTAGAAGGTTGACATGGGTAAGTGTTAGCATTGATGGAGTGTTCAACGTGGCTGATTTCGAAGTTATTGAGATAGTAGATGGAAGCACCCCTTACCCAACACTCATTGGACTTGATTGGGCCTTCGACAACCGGACTATCATTGACCTGAAGAAGTGACATATTTGAAGTAGAAAACTTGAAGGTTACTGCATTGTTGGATCCTACTCAAGGAAGAAGATATGTAGAACTAGTGAAGGGAAAAAGATCTCGACAACCTGTATAACATGACTGTGCAAATGGATGATTATGTGAACTCTACAATTGATGGTGTGCTTGGCTAGAGAAGTATTAGTTCATGTGTGTCAGATTCAAAAGAATCTTTAGATAATTGGCAACAAAGATTGCATAAGTGTCTAAAAGGAAATGTGCTTGAATTACCCGCGTGTTGCGATGGATTGGAATCAAGGTATGTGATCCTCCAAGGTATGATAAATTGACTGATGTAGCTTATTTTATAAGAGAATTTGAATTGAAATATCAGATCAGCATAGATTATTAGCACTAGATGTCACACTGAAAGCCACCCTGACAAGGTGGTGGGTTGCACATAAGGATGGAATAAGAGATTGGCAACAGTGTAGAAGACTACTACAAGGCAGAGAATGAAGATATTTTGTAGAAGTATACAAGATTGAGCTGCCCAATGGAGCATGTTACACAGTGTATTGCGAAATGGAATAGAGTACCCAGGAAAGAATGGAAACATTTGTTTCTACACAACTTGGACACAAACCCGAAGAATTGGTACTTGGAACTGCAAGTGTGTAGAGAAACTGTTGATTGGGAAGAATCAACGCATAATTTTAAGCTAACTTTTATTTTTGAAGATGATACTCCTATAATTGACTTAGCTTTGCAAGTCATCAAGAACAAGATTTTTTCAGCAGAAGACTCGGTAGAACTAGTACCTATATGTAGCGTGCATAAATATTTTGTGATAGTTGGAGAATTTTTTCATTGTTATAATGTTGTTGAAGAAGACCAAGAGGAAGATGAAGATCCCAGGAATGTGAAAATACCATAAACTGAAGGAGAACGCGCAGTAGAAGGACCACAACTTGAATCGGTTGTATATGCAAAACCATTGAGGACACACAGAATAAACATTGGTACATAAAATAAGCCCAAATTTGTGAACATAGGAGACTATTGGAATGACGAGAATGTGGAGAAGATAGCGGACTTACTACGCGAGTATCAGGATATGTTTCCAACTAATTTTTCAGAGATGAAAGGGATTGTTGGGGAGTTAGGAGAGATGAAGATTCCCTTGAAACCAGATGCAAAACTAGTGAAGCAGAGGCCATACAGATTGAACCCAGTGTATAAGTAGAAGGTGAAAGCAGAGTTAGATAGGATGTTGAAATATGGAGTTATTGAACCTGTCGTAGAATCAAAGTGGATTAGTCCAATGATGGTTCAGGATAAGAAGATAGGAGGGATCAAAATTTGTGTAGATCTGAGGAAGTTGAATGATGTATGCTTACATTATCCCTTTCCTACACCATGTATAGATGAATTTTTGGAGAACGTAGGGGGACAAGAAGCTTATTCATTCACAAATGGATTTTTAGGATATCATCAGATCAAGATTGTGCACGAAGATAGATATAAGACTACATTTGTGACAAAATGAGGGTGTTACCAATACACAGTGATGCCTTTTGGATTGAAGAATGCACCAACAATATTCTCTAGAGTGGTTGTAGCAACATTTAAAGAGATTATCCATAAGTTCTTAGAAATATACTTAGATGATTGGATGGTGTTTAGCTTGCTGAAATATCGTATTGAGATTTTGCGCTTGATGTTGAATAGGTGTAAGTAGTTTCATATATCTTTAAATTTGAAGAAGTGCATTTTTTGTGCATCGTTTGGAATCTTACTGGGCCATGTAGTGTGTAAGCAAGGATTGTTGGTGGATCCCATGAATATTGTCGTGATTTTTGAATTACTACCACCAAATTTAGTGCGACAGTTATGAGCAAGATTGGGGCATACATGGTACTACAGAAATTTTATTAAAGGATATTCGTAGATTACAATTATGATGGAAAGATTGTTGAAGAAGGAGAATAATTTTCAATGGAGTGAGGAATTCCAGGAAGGTTTAGATACTTTGAAATGGAAATTGGTTACCTCATCGATTTTGATATTTCTCGATTGGAAGGAGTTTCATGTTCATGTGGATGCGTCATCTGTAGCTTTAGGCACAGTGATAGGTCATCCTGGAAAAGGAGATGGAGATCATCCCATTGCCTTTGCAAGTAGGAACTTGCCAACTACAGAACAAAACTATACTACGACAAAACATGAAGGATTTGCAATGGTGTATGAATTACAGAAGTTCAGACATTACTTGTTGGGTTCACACTTTAAGATGTACACAGACCATTATGCGCTAAGATATTTGGTCAATAAGCTAGTCTTGGGGGGGAGAATATGTATATGGATATTATTGTTTCAAGAGTATGACTTTGAGGTAATTTTGAAACTAGGGAAATTTAATTTAGGACCTTATCACTTATCGTGCATACCATCGGGAGAAGGCAGAGTAAAATCAGATGACAGCTTACCGAACGTGCACTTGTTTTTAGTACAAATAATTGATGAATATTTTACATACATAGTCTAGTTCTTTAGTACATGAGTAACCTCACCTGAATTTACAATTGCGCAAAAGAAGCAGTTAGTAGTGAAGGTCGCAAACTATCAACTTATAGTAGAAAATTTGTACAAGTTAGCCGCAGATGGCATTCTGCAATGATGTGTATTAGAATATGAATGGCATATGATATTGTCAGAGGCGCATGAAGGGGTTGCGAGAGGACACTACGTAGGAAAAACAACAACTAAGAAAATTTTTCATGCATGATTATGGTGGCCTACCCTTCATAAGGATGCAAAGGAATTTTGTAAGACTTGTGATGTTTTCCAAAGAATTGGGAAGACTTTTAGGACAGATGAGATGCCCTTAGTACCACAAGTGAAATTACAAGCTTTTGATAAATGGGAAGTGGACTTTGTTGGGTCGATTAATCCACGGGCGAAGATATTAGGAGCAATATACATCATTACTGCGATAGATTATTTGACCAGATGGGTTGAAGTAGAGTCAGTCAGAGATTGCAGCGCGAAGATAGCTACACGATTTCTGTTTGAAAACGTGGTGACAAGGTTTGGATGCCCCATAATACTTATGAGTGATCATGGAACTCATTTTTTGAATAGGAAGATTACAGCATTGACAAAGGAGTTTCATATTCATCATCAGAAGAGCACACAGTATCACCCTCAAGAAAATGGAACAGTGGAAGCATTCAATAAGTACTAGAACATGCACTGACGAAGGTGTGTAATGTAAGCCTAGATGACTAGGGGTTGAATATTCTAGTACTATTATGGGCATATAGGACTACAAGTAAGAAGTTGGAAAAACAGACCCCATTCAAACTAGTGTATGGCCAAGAAGCTATTATGCCTATGCAATTCATAGTATCGAGTCTGTGCATTGTTGCAATGGTAGAGCTTATAGATTCTAGTGCAGTAGAGAGGAGATTGTTAGAACTAGTAGAGTTGGAAGAGGATTGGTTCCTTGCGGGTTTCCATCAACAAGTTCAGAAAGCACATGAGAAATCATGGCGTGACAAACACATTAAACAAAAGAAGTTCCAAACAAGAGACTTAGTTTTACTTTATGACAACAAGTTTTTGCAACACCCTGGCAAGTTTCAGATGCATTGGTTGGGTCCATATGTGATCAGGTTTGTTATAGATGTAGGTGTTGTTCAATTGGAGAAAATAAATGGAGAATTTGTGGAAGGATTGGTTAATGGTAGTCAACTAAAACTAGATAGGGACAGTCATGCTTCCGCGCACTAGTCTCAATGCACAGTATGTGTACCATAATACTTGTATTATAGTGTATTATAGAAGAGAAGGAAAAACAAAAGAAGAAAAGAACTAAAATAATTTGAAGGATGACATGATGCATAAGGATAAATGATGAAAGAGTTAAGGCTTGAAAGTGTCACATAGATGTGGAAAGAGGAAGGAATTGTGCATAGGAAGGAAGATTGAAGTGCAACAAAAATATGCGCATAAGGAGGGAAACACATTAAAGAGCATACATGATGGGACACGCATTAAAGAGTGATCATAACAACAAAAAAGGGGAAACACATACTCATAAATGAAGGGCGATGACAAAGATGTGGACAAGCTAGAAAATCGAACGTATGATCCGACAGAGGATACAAAATAATTGCAAAATATGGAAAGCATTATGTGAGAGTACAATCAGATGGGACTGGAAATGAGGGACACACGAAGGAAGATAACATATTGCGACAGATTATAATAGCAGAAAAAGGGGAGATAAGGAAATCCTATTCGAGAGAACAAAGAGCCAGTACTACAAAGAAAGTCGAGTGTGTTATAGAGAACATCTGGTGTGGTTCAAAGGATTATGGCATCGACGAAAGTAGGAACTTCCATGAAGAAGCAGCGTGGTAAGAAAGCAACAACACAGGAAAAATAGATGAGGGCACAACAACAACATTGTGCACAGAAAATCGAAACACTGCAGGAAGAAGCAGATCCAAGGTTAGTAAACTTCCACAGAACAAGAAGGCAACGAGGTCGTAAACAGAAAAGGATCAAGAAAAAGAACAAAGGAAGAGAACTTGTTGTGCAATAAGAACCTGGGTATTGCAACATTTATGTTAATTGAGAAACAAGAAAACCATCTACCCATATTGGAGGAGAAAGTTAAGAAGGAGTTCCACGCTTATTCGACTCAGTTACTGCCTAGGAAGAATGTATTAATTTATAATTACTACAGAAGAGATATCGACACAAGCAAGAGAAAAGATCACAACTGCAAGGGAGACATTCCATAAGCTCATGGAGACCTGGAAGAAATCCTGAAGCGGCTTGGGATGAGCCACAAGTGAGTGTTGGGGGCCTATTGGAGCAGGACATTTTGGGTAAGTTTTGGGAATCGTTTAAGAGCAAACCACACGATAAGTCAACAAATGAGTAGCACGCGTGGAAGACAATTAATGCATATTCAAGAGCCAGTGCGTGGAAGGCAGAAGTTAGTTAGTAGTAGTTAGACCATTTGGTCCATTTTGTAATGGGATAAGCTCTAATATCAATGTATAAATATATATGGGTTTTGGGTAGAAAGGAGGAGGTCGTAGAAAGAGTTTTTAGTGAGTTGCAATTAATGAGTTATTGTTGGAGTTTGAGATGAAGAGTGAAGTGACATGTGAGAATAGGAGCTAAGTGTGCACTGTATGCGTGAACGACTAGGTCATTTTGTGATCCAGATTGTATGAGCAGAACGAAATGAATACAACTTATTAAAAGACTCTTAACACAAAATAACAGAGATACAATAAAACTGGTTTTCTATTCAATAAGGAAATAAGATGAAACTATAAAATGCAGCGGAAAAAAAGCTTGTTGGAATGGTGGCGGCTTATCTCTGAGAATAGATGTGACAGCTGCGCTCATTCACAAGAAGATGGTTACAACGAGGCTCTGAATGCCTTTTAAAATAAACAAGAATGTAAAAAAACCTATACATCCAAAAACCTAACCCTAGGAGATGAAGCGCCAAAAGTCACGTGGGCCCCGTTTGGGTAAGTTAGTACATCAACTTTCTGGGGTCGTAACTTTTGCATACGATCTCCGTTTTAGGTGCATGATAGCCCGTTGGAAAGGTCTAACAGAGAAGAACAATATTTGACTAGCCCAGCAAAGTTCCTTCAATAGTTCATTGGCCCCAAATCCCTAAAAAATCTCGTTTAGGGCCCTCAAAATGGCCCCAGAAGTTTGGAACCCGAAAAACTGCCCAAAAACTGCCAAGGGGGAAAACAGTTTTTCAAGCTAGTGGCATAGGTGGGTGGCCACCGATATCCACCTAGATCAATCCTCCCTCCTTAGGAAGTAATGGTCTCCATTGTGTTGATTTCCCCCATAAGATGAGGAAATTTCTGCTGAATTTGGCCCCGGGTGAGCCACTTGCCTTGGTGCAGGAGTTGCCCTGCCTTGACGACTCAATAAAGTTGGATCCTTTGTTGTTGAGTTCCCTTGATATTTGTGTCCATAATATGATCACTGGATTCATGTTGCATGCAATCAGGGTTGATCTCTGTTAGTTTCAACTGCTTTGTTATCTCTGAGGTGTCCAATAATGGTGGGAAATGTTGAGCTCAAAGGCATTGTCACCCACAAACCCGGTGATGGTGTACGACCCATAATGGAGTGGGTGAAGCTTTCGATGGGGCCCTGTAAGGCGTTCTTTCTGAAAATGCAACTAAACTTTGTCGCCCACCTTAAACTTATGTGGCACCCGATGTTGATCATGGTGCTTCTTGTACTTGGCATTCAACTTCTGTAGAATATCCTGAACCTGTTGGCGGATGTGATGGATTCGCTCAATGAACCAGGTGGCTTTGTCAGCTTTTGGTGGAGTAGGGGATGAGTCGGTCGAGGTGGTCACCAGGGGTAGTGCAACATCCATGAGGCCCAATGGTTGGAATCCCAACCCCACCTGAAAGGGGTTGTGGCTAGTTGAGCTATGCAGAGCTCGGTTGTAGCTATGTTCGACATAGGGAAGACTCTCATCCCATGTGCGAGGGTGTTTGAATTGTACATGCACTGGATATGTACGACCATCCGATTGAGGACCTAAGTTTGGCCATCTATCTGGGGGTGGAAGACAGTGGATTTGGTGAGCTTGGTATCCACCAATGACCAGAGGCTAGACCAGAATGAGCTGAGGAACCGATTGTCACATTCTGAGATAATGGTTTATGGGATCCCAAAATGTACCCATACTCATTCAAAGAAGATCATGGCAGTGGCCTCTGTTGTGATGTTCTTCTTGCACGCAGCTAGAATTGCCATTTTGGAAAAACAATCAACAACCAAAAAAACATAGTCATTTCCCTTCTTGGTGGATGGGAGGCCCAACATGTAGTCCATTCATATGGATTCCCATGGCCTGTTAGGAGTAGGCAGAGGGGTGTACAACCCATGTTTCTTAGCGGTCAGTTTGGCAATAGCATAGGTGGTGCAGGACCTGATATACTTACCAACATCATGTCGAAGTTTCGTCCAGTAGAACTGTTTCTGCAACACTGCCACTGTCTTTTCGATGCCAAAGTGTCCTTCCACCCAACTGTAGTGAGCTTCCCAAATCAGCTTCACATGCTCACTTGATGGAATGCAGAGATGACCCAGATGACACAACCCATCTTGAAGATGGAAATTAGCGACCACTGAGTTGGAACCCAACATTTGGTAGGTGGTGGAAAAGTCAAAGTCTGTCTCGTAGAGGTGGGGCCATACGAAAGTCTCATGGCCGCAAGATTATAGCACTGTGGTGAGTGCCACAACTAGAGGTCGGCTGAGGCAGTTAGCAACTCGATTGGTAATTCCTATTTTATACTTGATTTTGAGGTGGAACTATTGTAAATATGTTGACCACTTATGATGGCAGTCATTCTGCAATTTTACTTGGGTCTGCATGAACTGTAGTGGATTGTGATTAGTGTGGATGATTCTCTCCTTCCCAAGAATGTAATGTCTCCACTGGCAGTAGGCTTGCACAATGGAGTACATTTCTTTGTCGTAATTAGGGTACTTACAGACACCATATGATAGTGTCTCACTATGATATGCCATGGGGTGGCTGTGTTGAGTGAGAACGATGCCCATAGCGTAGTATGAAGCATTTGTCTCGATCTCAAAGGGATGTTGCAGGTCCGGTAATGAAAGTGTCAAGGATGAGCACAAACGCTTCTTCAAGTCATTAAAGGCTTGTTGCTGGGATAGGACCCACACAAATTTTTCCTTACCGCCACCCCTGGTTACTTGGCTGAGGGCCCATGTGATATGAGAGAATCCTAGCACGAACCTGCGATAGAAATTAGCGAGGCCCAAGTAGCTCCGAAGTTCAGTGAGTATGGTTGGGGCTGGCCAGTCATGGATGACCTGGATCTTGGCTGGATCCACATGCACACCATGTTGATCAGTGATGTAGCCTAAGTAATGGACCCTGTCCATGCCGAAGGATCATTTTTCCAAGTTTGCATATAGTTTGTGCTATCATAGGGTGTGCAGAACCTGTTGAATATGTTGCAAGTGTTCCACCCAGGTCTTGTTGTGGATGAGTATGTCATCCAGATACACCACTACAAAAGTATTGGTGAAAGGTCATAGGATATCGTCCATAATGCTCATAAAAGTTGTAGGAGAATTTTTCAAACCAAAGGGCATGACCAGCCATTCAAAAAGACCTTCTTTTGATTTGAAGGCAATCTTCCATACATCTGTTTGTTCTGTTGGGACCTGGTGGTATCGAGACTTCATATCAATCTTTTTCAAGCATTTGGCCCCCGTGAGTTGATCAAGGAGATCGTCGATTTAGGGTATCGGGTACCGATTTCATACTGCGATTTTATTCAGGGCCTAGTAATCAATGCAAAGTCGCCAGGTCTCATCTTTCTTCTGCACCAGCACGATTGGGCTCCCACAAGGCGATGAGTTGGGACGAATGTGCCCCTTGTGACAGATCACTTCCTTGGCAGATCCATCCAATGTTGTAGGGTTGTGGGTGTGACGTTGTCGACAGGGCCAACCGCTTCATGACCTCTAATGAGATGAGGTTCTTTTGGATACTTCTATCAATGATGAAGTGCAGAGGGGTGCCTTTTACCCACATCTGTGAATGGAAGAGACACTCTCCTTCTTCTGGCTCATCTAGTTCACGAGGATGGAGCTTGGTGGTAACAACGGTGGCACTCGGTTCCACATCAATGATCCATATTCCCCTTTCTAGTTCTAACTCAGAGTCATAACCCACATCTGATTCAGAGGCTTTCACTTCGACCACTAGGGACTTCTTTGAGCAAAATTCAACAGTGTTATGCCAAGGGCTCTTATGGAAGTCGCACCACTTCCCGATATCTTTCTTTGTATTTCTGGTGTTCTTCTTTGCTTGCGGCTTGGACTGGTTGTCCTGATACTATCCATCTATGCTATGTCCTTTGTTTTGTGGGTTGGGGCCGCCCTTTCTTGGCTTTTGCTATGCGGGGTTCCCAAGCCCAAATTTCCATGTCTTTTGTTTGAGCTTCTGCTCAATTTTGACGACATATCGGTAGGTTGTGCCCAAAGACGAGATGTCCAGAAATTCCATTTCAGTCTGGATGTATCTATGCAGAGCATCGTGATACTTGAGCACCAGATGTTGCTCTGAATCTTTGATACCCATATTGGTGCACAAGGTATGAAAGATATTTGTGAACTCTAGCATTGCTTGGTCTCTTTCTTGGTGCATTGTGGTCCATTTGGTATAAAAGTCATCATAACTTCTGACATGGTAGTATTGTTCCTTAATAGAATCCCTGAAGGATTCCCAGGTGGTCGTGACTGTAAATAATGAGGGTTCCTCTGTTTCCTTTTTCTCACAGAAAGTTTCCCACCAATCTTTGACATGGGCAACAACTTTGAGGAGTGCAAAAGTAATCTTTTCTCTATTCGAAAAGTTATGGACAGAAAAATATCTTTCTAATAGATTCAACCACTTGTCTATAGCATCTGTGTCTATATGACCTTCAAATATAGGAATATCGAAGTTGATTTGTACCTTGAAGGGGAAGATGCCTCCGCTTGAAGAAGATGTGTCGCCTCTTGGTAGTTACCGAAGGATTTGCATGCAACTATCCATCATCTCGTTCCTCTGTTGCGTGAGGGCTTCCTTAAGAAAAAATTTGAAAGGATCTCTTGTCTCGTCATATTTATTTTCTCTTTCCATGAAAGGTCACTTGGGCATGCAAGATCTTTTGTCCTTAAGAGAAACAAGCTCGAGACCCAATTCTTTGTACCCTAACCTCGTTGGGGACATGCATTAAGACGACAAGGAACATACTGCTCTGATACCACTGATCCATATTTTATGAGCAGAATGAAATGAATACAACGTATCAAAATATTCTTAACAAAAAATAACAGAGATACAGTAAAATAGGTTTTCTATTCAATAAAGAAATAAGTTGAAACTGTAAAATGCAGCGGAAAACAAGCTTGTTGGAATGGTGGCAGCTTATCTCTGAGAAGAAATGTGACGGTTGCACTCATTCGCAAGAAGATGGTTCCAATGAGGCTCTGAAGGCCTTTTACAATAAACAGGAATGTCAAAAACCCTAGACATCCAAAAACCTAACCCTAGGAGATGAAGCGCCAAAAGTCATGTGGGCCCCGTTTGGGTAAGTTATTACATCAACTTCCCGGGGTCATAACTTTTGCATACGATTTTCGTTTTAGGTGCACGATAGCCCGTTGGAAAGGTCTAACCGAGAATTAAAATTTTCGAATGGCCCAAGAAAGTGCGTACATGTGTCCTCTGGGCCCCAAATCCCCAAAAAACGTCATTTAGGGCCTCAAAACGGCCCCGAAAGTTTGGAACCCGAAAAACTGCCAAGGTGGAAAACTGTTTTTTCAAGCCAGTGGAATAGGTGGGTGGCCACTGATATCCACCTGGATCAATCCTTCCTCCTTAGGAAGAAATGGTCTCCATTTCGTTGAGTTCCCCCATCAGATGAGGAAATTTCTGTTGATTTTGGCCTCGGGTGAGACACTTGCCTTGGTGCAGAAGTTTCCCTTCTTTAACGACTCGATAAAGTTGGATCCTTTATTGTCGAGTGCCCTTATTCTGTGTGTCCACAATATGATCATTGGATTCCTATTGCATGCAGTCAGGGTTGAGCTCTACTGGTGTCAACTACTTCGTTATCTCTGAGGTGTCAAATAATGGTAGGAAATATGGTCGAAGGAGAGCCATGTTGAAGACTTGATGCAGACCAAGGAAGGGGGGAATGTTGAGCTCAAAGCATTGTCACCCACAGACTTGGTGATGGTGTATGACCCATAACGAAGTGGGTGAAGTTTCTGATGGGGCCTTGTAAGGTGTTCTTTCTGCAAATGCAACCAAACTTTGTCGCCCAAATGAGACTTATGTGGCACCCGATGTTGATCATGGCGTTGCTTGTACTTGGCATTAGATTTCTATAGAATATCCTAAACCTGTTGGTGGATGTGTTGGATCCGCTCAATGAACCAGGTGGCTTTGTTAGCTTCTGGTGGAGCAGGGGATGAGTCGGTCGAGGTGGTCGCTAGGGGTAGTGCAACATCCATGGGGCCCAATGGTTGGAATCCCAACCCCACCTGAAATGGGTTGTGGTCAGTTGAGTTATGCAAGGCTCAGTTGTAGCTATGATGGACACAAGGAAGACTCTCATCCCATGTGTGGGGGTGTTTTGAATTGTACATGCACAGGATATGTATGATCGTCTGATTGACAACCTTAGTTTGGCCATCTATCTGGGGGGTGGAAGGCAGTGGATTTGGTGAGCTTGGTATCCAGCAGTGACCAAAGGCCCGACCAGAATGAGCTGAGGAACCGACTGTCACGATCTGAGATAATGGTTTGTGGGATCCCAAAAGGTACCCATACACGTTCAAAGAAGATCTTGGCAGTGGCATGATGTTCTTCTTGCATGCAGCTAGAATCACCATCTTGGAAAAGCGATCAACAACCACAAAATTACAATCATTTCTCCTCTTGGTGGACGGGAGGCCTGACATGTAGTCCATTGAGATGGATTTGCATGGCCTGTTAGAAGTAGGCAAAGGGGTGTACAGTTTTTGTTTCTTAGTGGTCAGTTTGGCAATAGCACAGGCGGTGCAGGACTTGATATACTTGCTAACATCCTGTCGAATTTTCAGCCAGTAGAAATGTTTCTACAACACTGTCACTGTGTTTTCGATGCCAAAGTGTCCTGCCACCCGACTGTAGTGAGATTCCAAAATCAGCTTCGCATGCTCGCTTGATGGAACACATAGATGGCCCAGACGACACAACAACCCGTCCTGAAGATGGAAATTAGCGATCATTGAGTTGGCGCCCAACATTTGGTAGGTGGTGGAGAATTCAGGGTTTGTCTCGTAGAGGTGGGGCCATCTGAAGGTCTTGTGGCCACAAGANATACTTGATGTTGAGGTGGAACTGTTATAAGTATGTTGACCAATTTTGATGGCGGTCATTCTGCAATTTTCCTTGGGTCTGCATGAATTGTAGTGACTTGTGATCGGTGTAGACAATTGTCTCCTTCCCAAGAATGTAACGTCTCCACTGGAGGTAGGCTTGCACAATGGAGTACATTTATTTGTCATAAGTAGGGTACTTGTGGATAATATCTGATAGTGTCTCACTATGATATGCCATGGGGTGGCTGTGTTGAGTGAGAACGACGCCCACAACGTAGTCTGAAGCATCTGTCTCGATCTAAAAGGGATGTTGCAGGTCCGGTGATGAAAGTATTGGGGATGATAACAAACGATTCTTGAATTTATCGAAGTCTTGTTGTTGGGACATGCCCCACACAAATTTTTCCTTACCACCACCCCTAGTTACTTGGTTGAGGGCCCATGCAATATGAAAGAATCCCAGCACAAACTTTTGATAGAAATTGGCGAAGCCCAAGAAGCTTTCAAGTTTAGTGAGTGTGGCTGGGGTTGGCCAGTCATGGATGACCTAGATCTTGGCTAGATCCACATGCACACCATGTTGATCAATGATGTAGCCTAAGTAATGGACCTTGTCCATGCCAAAGGAGCATTTTTCCAAGTTTGCATATAGTTTGTGCTGCTACAGGTTGTGTAGAACCTATTGAATATGTTGCAAGTGTTCCACCCAAGTCTTGATGTAGATGAGGATGCCATCCAGATACACCACTACAAAAGTATTGGTGAAAGGTCATAGGATATCGTCCATCATCTTCATAAA
This sequence comes from Picea mariana, assembly GCA_032191745.1. Classification (NCBI taxonomy): domain Eukaryota; kingdom Viridiplantae; phylum Streptophyta; class Pinopsida; order Pinales; family Pinaceae; genus Picea; species Picea mariana. The sequence continues at coordinate 76,926 of JASDQU010371651.1, forward strand.
ATTTACTGGAGCATTTGTCAAACCAAAGGGCATGACCAACCATTCAAAAAGACCTTCTTTTAACTTGAAGGCAGTCTTCCATACATCTTTTTGTTCTATTGGGATCTGGTGGTAGACAAACTTCATATCAATTTTACTGAAGTATTTGGCCCCCATGAGCTGATCAAGGAGGTCGTCGATTCGGGGAATCAGGTATCAGTTTCAGACTGTGATTTTATTCAGGGCTCGGTAATCAATGCAGAGTCACCAAGTCCCGTCTTTATTTTTCACCAGCATGATTGGGCTCCCACAAGGCGATGAGCTGGGACAGATGTGCCTCTTGTGGAGTAGTTCTTGGATCTGCCTCTTCATCTCCTCGTTTTCTAACAGAGAGCGGCGGTAGACTGGCCCATTGGGTACTGGTGTGCTTAGGGTTAGATCGATGGGATGCTTGACCTGGCAGTGCAGAGGTACCCCGGTAGGAGAAAAGAAGATATCTGAGTATTCTTCCATGACCTTATCCACTTGCTTCTGTTGTGTGAAGAGATCGGTCACGAAGGCCCTGGATGTTGCTGCGATATTTCACTCACTCCAAGAGAGAATCACGAAGAAGAAAAATTTCCTGGTCTGAGAAATGACCTTCCTGTATTGCTTGGCAGAGATCAAGGAAATAACACTAGGAGGGACTGCTTCGGGTATCCTGTACAATTTCCTGTTCAAAGTAATAATAACACTACGAGGCCTAGACTCATATACAACATGACGTTTCCATAAATAAGGTTGGCCCAAAAGAACATTACAAACTTCGAGAGGAGAAACATCACAAATACCTCGTCTTTGAAGGGCCTAATGTTGTACGACAATCGACACTGTTGGTTGACGCGGAGATTGTTTCCTTGGCGAAGCCATCCATTGGTGTAGGGTTGTGGGTGCAGCGTTGTCGACAGGGCCAACCGCTTGAAGACCTATGCTGAGATGATGTTATTTTGGCTACCACTATCAACGATGAAGTGCAGTGGGGTGCCTTTTACCCACATCTGTGAATGGAAGATGTGCTCTCCTTTTTCTGGCTCGTTTGGCTCACCAGGCTGGAGCTTGGTGGTAGAAACAATGGCACTGGGTTCTATGTTAATGATCCGTATTCCCCTTTATAGTTATGACTCAAAGTTAGAACCCAAATCTGATTCAGAGGCTTTCACTCTGACCACCAGCAACTGCTTTGAGCGGCAGTCAGCAGTGTTATGCCAAGGGCTCTTATGGAAGTCGCACCACTTTCCGGTATCTTTCTTTGTCTTTCCAGTGTTCTTATTTGCTTGCAACTTGGACTAGTTGTCATGATATTGTACATATTTTCTCTGTCCTTTGTTCTGTGGGTTGTGGCTGCCCTTTCCTGGCTTTTGTTGTGAGGGTTTCCCAGGCCCAAATTGTCGCGTCTTTTGTTTGAGCTTCTGCTCGATTTTGACAACATATCGGTAGGCCGCGCCCAAGGACGAGATGTCCAGAAATTCCATTTCGGTATGGATGTATCTATGCAGAGCACCGCAATAATTGAGCACTAGATGTCGCTATGAATATTTGATACCCATTTTGGTCCGCAAGGCATGGAAGATATTTGTGAACTCTGGCACTTCTTGGTTTCTTTCTTGGCGCAGTGTAGTCCATTTGGTATACAAGTCGTCATAACTTCTGACAAGGTAGTATTATTGCTCAATAGCATCCCGGAAGGATTCTCAGGTGGCCATAAATGTAAATAATGAGGGTTCATCTATTTCCTTTTGCTCACAGAAAGTTTCCCACCAATCTTTTACATGGGGAATGACTTTGGGGAGCGTAAAAGTAACATTTTCTCTATTCGAAAAGTTATGGACAGAAAAATACCCTTCTAGTAGATTCAACCACTTGTCTACAACATCTGTGTCTATCTGACCTTCAAATATAGGAATATTGAAGTTGTTTTGTAACTTTAAGGGGGTGGTTCCTCCGCTCGAGGAAGATGCATCGCCTATTGGTAGCCACCGAAGGATTTGCGTGAAACTATCCATCATCTCGTTCCTCTATTGCATCAGGGCTTCCTCAAGAAACATTTTGAAACGATCTCCTGTCCCATCATATTTCTTTTCTCCTTTCATGAGAGGTCGCTTGGGTGTGCAAGAGCTTTTGTCCTCAAGAGAAACAAGCTCGAGACACAATTCTTTGTACCCTAACCTCGTTGGGGACATGCATTAAGACGACAAGGAGAAGACCGTTATGATACCATTGATCTGAATTTTATGAGAAGAATGAAATGAATACAACTTGTTAAAAGATTCTTAACACAAAATAACAGAGATTCAATAAAACTAGTTTTCTATTCAGTAAGGAAATAAGCTGAAACTGTAAAATGCAGCGGAAAACAAGCTTGTTGGAATGGTGGCGGCTTATCTCTTAGAAGAGATGTCATGACTACGCTCATTCGCAAGAAGATGGTTACAATGAGGCTCTGAAGGAATTTTAGAATAAAAAGGAATGTCAGAAACCCTAGACATCAAAAAACCTAACCCTAGGAGATTAAGCGCCAAAAGTCATGTGGGCCCCGTTTGGGTAAGTTAGTACATCAACTTCCCGGGGTCGTAACTTTTGCATACAATCTCCATTTTAGGCACACGATAGCCCGTTGGAAAGGTCTAACTGAGAAGAAAATTTTCGACTGGCCCAGGGTAGTATATTAAATAGTCCCCAGGGCCCCAAATCCCCAAAAAATGTCGTTTAGGGCCTCAAAACGGCCCCAGAAGTTTGGAACCCGAAAAACTGCCAAGGTGGAAAATTGTTTTTCGAGCCAGTGGAATAGGTAGGAGGCCACCGATATCCACCTGAATTATTTTGGGTATAATTGATGTATCTTGTATGAGCACATTGCGCACCTTTTTTTAAGGATTAAGCATGAATAAATAATATGAGAAGCCAGTCGTTGTGGACATAGCCCAGTTTGGGGTGAAACATGTTAAATATTTGTGTTATGATGTATGTTGTAATGTGTTTTCTTTATGTTTTGTTAATGACACACTTGTAATGCATGGTTGGATAATATGAACATGTTATATGATGGTTATGCACATGTGTTGAATGGTTAAATAAGAGGAAATTGTTAGATGTTATGAGGATGTTATGATTTTGCGCATAGGGTATATTGCATGTTGAATGAATGTTAGAACGGTCCCCATTCTCTTCATGAATGTGGAAGCCTGATTCCTGCAGTCCCCATAGGTACCTTAGGTGAAACTTCACCTACTTGTCGGTGATGCCAAAAGGGTCAATATCTTGGGATTTGTTGGTGAATTAATGTTGAACCCCGAGTCTGCCCATTAAGCGCCAACAACCCCCAACCGAAATTTTTAGGCTATTTTTGGTCTAATTTTTGGCATGTTTTGTGGTTTTCAACCAATGGTTTTTCGACCCATTGTAATATAATCCCAACTAAAGGATTAGGGTTGTAATTTAATTCGAGTTAATAGATTAGGGTTTTGGACGTTGTGAAATGCCTATATATTGTATTGTGAATGGTGAAGTTAATATAATGAATAATATAAAGGTGTGGATGTAAGGTTTGTTAGTTTTCCCAATTAAGGGTGTCTAGGGAAAATCTCTTTGTATTGTGTGTGTGCCATTGTTGTTCTTTCTATTTTTCTTAAGAAATTGTATGCATTGTTTCACTTCAAAGGTTGAAAACTTACATGAAGATGAAGATTTTGTAAATCTAGTCAAGAATACATGGATTATGTAAGATGGGAGATTAAGGGAATCAACAAAATTGCAATTTGAATACAATCTAAAAAAGACCAAATATGTAGTAGTGAAATGGGCCCATGAGAAAAAATCTAAATGATGAGAAGGAGTTAAGTGAAATTGAGGGTAGGTTGGAAGGCCTATACTTTCTGGAGCTAGAAAGTTTTTCAAATAAAAAGCATAGGGAGTTGGTAAATGGTCTAGCAAAGAGAAAGAGAGGATTGTTGGATGAAAAAGAGGCCATTTGGAGACTTAAGAGCATATCACTTTGGCTGGAGTAGGGTGATGAAAATACAATTTTTTTTCATCAGTTTGCTAATCATAGGAAGAATGTGAATGCTATATGGAAAATTCATAATTCATAAGGGAATATGATGACCATCTTCAAGGATATTGCAAAGGTAGGAGTAGAGCACTTTACTAGGTCTTCATAAATAGGATAGAAGAACTTCAATAGTAGAGGTGGTGAAGATCACAACACTCTACCCAAGTTTTGTTTCTAAGGAAGATAATGTCAATCTTTAGGTCCTTCATAATTTCAAAAAGGATAAAATTCCTATCTAGGATGGATGGCCCATTGAATTTTTTCTAGGGTTTCATGAGTTGCTAGAGGGGGATCTTCTGAGAGTCATTGAGGAATCAAAATCCAATGGAAGTATCCTAGCTTCCTTTAACTCTACCTTCATAGAAGTTATCCCTAAAGAAGATAATTGAATTAGTTATGAGGAGTATAGGCCCATTTATCTATGCAATTGCATTTACCAATTATATCAAAGATCATTACTAAGAGGGCCAAGTCACTTTTGTCTAAGAATATTTCATAAGAGAAATTGATTTTTTGGTAGGGAGGAAAATTCACGAAGCATTTGGAGTGGCTCAAGAAGCTTTCCACTCTATTAAAACAGAAAGGATGTTTTCTATGGTAATAAAGGTTGACCTCTCCAAAGCCTATGACAAATTTAGTTGGCTCTACTTGAGGTGGATGCTAATCTACTTGGCATTCAATCTTGGATTTGTTAATTGGGTAATGAATTACATCACCTCTATGTATTTTTTTATATCGATTAATGGATCTTCTTCTAAATTCATTAGACTTGGGAGAGGCTTAAGGTAGGGTTGTCCTTTATCACCCTTACTATTTCTTTTGGTGGCTATAAAGGAACCTTCAAAGGAATACGAATGGCTAGGATTTTATATTTATCTCACTTGTTATTTGTGGATGGCATTCTTCTCTTCTGTGATGGCATACAAAGGGATGCTCTCAAGCTCAAGGAGATTGTGGATTGGTATTGTCTATCCATGGGTATGATGGTAAATGTTGGAAAATCAAGTGTATCGTTTATAGGAGATTTTTTTTTCCAGGTTACAAATCTCGAGGAAACCCTCGATTACTTCCCCTCATTTCAAGGATGGTACCCATGGTAAATCCTACAATCTTCAAGGCACAAAGCCAATCAATAATTGAGCTCAAAGCCATTATAACAATATACTCATTATGAATTCAAGATGTCAATTATTTGAATTGAACCTTGGTGGGGAGGATAACAATCATTCCTCCCAACCATTTGAGTTAAACCCAATTGACAATCATTTCTAGGAGTTTGTGAAGAGGATCAAATTATTTTCTCACAATCGTTTTCCTATAAGTAGTTCAAATTACAGGTTGGCATCAAATATTTAGGTTTTTTCCTAAAACCTAAGGACTATACCAAGAAAGATTAGGGGTGGATGATATCAAAACTTGAAAATAAATTATCATTATGGTGTAATAGATGGTTATCAAGGGGAGGTAGATTGGTGTTGATGAAATTTGTGATAGAAAAAATACTTGTGTATTTGGTATCTCTATCCTTTGTACCTAAAGGTGTGATGGAAAAAGTTAGAAAACTCAACTTTAAATTGTAATTATGTTGTTTTACTTCACGTATTTTTATAATTAATGGAATAATAAGAAACTCGTAAGAAAAATAGTATGGAGTGGAGCGAGTAGAATATTTGTTGAGAGACAACATGAGGAATGGATTCAAAAGAACATGTATTGTTTACGAATCACTCATGGCTATGGTATGTTTTTTAATTTATGCAATCATGCATATTATACTTTAAGTGTAAATGTACTCATTACACATTATTTCTATGTTTGTAGATGAACATGAAGAGGCAAAAAAAATCGATCCAATGAAGAAAACATTCCAAATAACCCACATACAATATCATTTGCAGTTGATGAAGAAATGAGGCATGCAAGCAACTGGAGTAACAACAATGATTCAAGCATTGAATGATGATCACTTAAATTGAATGTTAGAAATTAAATATTTTGAAATGTTTGTATGTGAAAATAAACCATTTTCTTTAATGTGGACATATTGTCCAAATTGGATGATGACAAGTTACCAATAATTGTACGATCCAGATTATTTTTCAGCATGAAATGAGAGCGGAGATATAATAAAGAAATGCACAAAGATAACGTGGATATCCAATAATATAACAGAAACGTATCAGAGATGCAACCATAAACACAGAGATACAGTAATACACGATTTCTATTAATAAAAGAAATGTACAGAGATGGTAAAAATACAGAGAGAAAGACTCGCTAAGATGGTGGCAACTTATCTCTGAGAAGAGATGTGACGGCTACTCGCATTCGTAAGAAGATGATTACAATGAGGCTCTGAAGGCCTTTTTATGATACACAAAATCCAAAACCCTAACCCTGGAAGATGAAAAGCCAATAGTTTTGTGGACCTCGTTTTGGGTAGTTTGGTGTATCAACTTCCCGGGGGCGTAACTTTGGCATACGATCTCTGTTTGGGGTGCACGATAGATCGTTGGAAAGATCTATCCGAGGGATACAACTATTGATGAAAATATCATGATGATATTTTTCAACGGGTAGATGCCCAAAAAACGTTGTTTAGGGCCTCAAAACGGCTCTGGAAGTTCAGGACCCGAAAAATTGCTAAAAATAGTAAATTACCAAAATTGCCAGAAAATTGTTTTGAGCCAGTTGGAAAAGGTGGGTGGCCACCGATATCCACCTGGATCATTGTAACAATTACGTATTGACATTTTTATTAATGTGTCCATTATCTCGTCCCCTTTTGTATGATGAAGGCTCCTTATCTATATATAATAAAATGAGTCTCTTATTCTATTGTAGTCTCCAGTGTTGTAAAATGTTACGTTGTTGATTAAATATATGGATGATTTATATTATTACAATGAACATAGGTGTCATTAGCTCATGTACTTGTTTAAATGATATGATACATATATGCAATGATTATATCCAAACATAATAATTAAAATATAAAAATCAATATACTGTAAAAAAAACTTGATTTTTTGATTGAAATTTTATTAAAAAGATTAAGAATCTACATATTGGTGCATTGTATTCATTTGATTTAAACAATGCATTTCATGTATATTTATACACTAGTGTGTTTAAATGCTTGGTAAGTATCAATTGGTACATCTGGATGGAGAGGAACAACAGGATCTTCAAAGACGTTCCACCTTCAGTCAATTCCATGACATACAAAATACTTGGCATTTATCATTTGTGGAGAGGTATCCATCCCTACAAGAGGAAAAAAAAGTTCCTAAAACATCCTCACATGGCTGAAGATTACCCCATGGGATGGTTTGATGGGGCATCCCAATGCAGTGGAACTTTGAGTGGAGCGAGTGGCCTGATCAAATTAAATGCAACTATAATTTACAGATGGACTCTCAATTGTGTCCTGGGCACCAACACAAGGGCTGAACTTCTGGGTGCCTGGCCACCCTCCACTCGGCCACAAGATTAGATATCGATCACCTACATCTCATTGGCGATTCTAGTGTTGTCATAGAATGGTTGAAACACAGTGATAAGCTCCACTCGATCACCCTCTTGGCCTGGATGGACCGCATTAGAATTCTCCAACACCAATTCAAGATCTTACCTTCACACATGCTTCATGAGAATTCAATAGAGAGGCGTATCTTCTATCTAAATCAGCTCTACAAAAAACTATACGCTAGATTACATAGAACTTGTGGCTGGATGGCCATGAGGGCCCCACACATGTGATCAAAATCTACTAAAATCAGATTATATCCGCCCCTGCAATCAGCTTTAGATTTTTCTTTCATATTTAACATGTCTTATGATCAGCACCGACGACATACTCCTTCTGCTCTGGCACTAAATATCTCCTCTTCTCAGACTTGTTGTAACCTCTCATTTTGTTTTGCATGTACCTCAATCTCTTTCCTCCATTTGAATTGGACTATCCAATTATTTGGTGAAAGACTTGGTCAACGCAAATAGTTTCTTATATCTAGTATCAGAGAACGGATTATATTAATTAATATAATTGGGAAAAACAATTCTGCTGAAAAAAAAAAAGTTATCGGTGCTTTACACGTGTACAAACACAATAGTGTTAATAAATTCAATAAATGCACTAGTGCTCTTAACAACAACAACATTGTTTTCTTCAATAATATTGTTATCGTTCTCATTACGGTTATTGTCATATGGTATGGATGAGATATACACATTGATGTTTTCACAATATGTAATATACATCGGGATGTTCAAAATATGGAATACGCACAAGTGCTTTCAAAATATGTAATACACATCGATACATTAAAAATATGGAATACACAATAATGCTTTCAAATACAATACACACCAATTCTTTAAAAGATATAATACACACCAGTGCTTATTGTTTATGAGCACACCAATGCACCTTATGGATATATGCGCAATGGAAGAAGTAAAATAAAAACATCCATTAGAACCTCCAACCACCTAGAACTTTTAGTTATAGTGAACATATGTTAAAACCTTTGTTCAAACCTCCACTTCCAATAGAGAAGGTTATAGCAAAGTATCTCTTGATAATTTTTCCCAATCTTGTAGCGATAAAAAACCTCCACAAAAAACTTTGTTGGGTGGTGTTTACCTTACAATGGCCACATCATTGTGTGTAGACAAAACTTAGCAATTTGCAATACCCTATTGGTGGTCTGCAAGGGGGAACATTTCCACTCCTGCCAAATGTCTCTAGGTCTTGGGCCATCGCGCTATTTCCTTATGTCTAAGAAAGATGAGCTCTTCGTCAATGAGAAGTTGTTTTAGATCATATTTAGGATGAAAAGGTAGTTTTAGCTAGTCGTTATTATCCACTAAATACCTAGTATCCCATTTGGTCATCGTTGAAGCTACCAAAAAGGGGTCATATGATATCCAAAAGCACCTAGCTTTTAACCATGTACATAAAACCTAGATATGAGAACCTGATTGCAATTTAACCTCATGTCTAAGAGGTTATTTACAAAATTATATACCGATTTACTTATAATTTTTTTGAAATTATTATGATATTGTTTTTTTAGTTTTTAAAATTATTGTACATTATAAATCTCAATTTCGTTTTTTAATTTATTGTCATTATATATAATAAATACATTACACTTTTCTCATTACATTCATGTAATTTAGATAGGCGTTGTCTAATTGTTCTACATTTTTTCCCTCCTCGTCAGAATTCAACAACATAATCCACACGAAATCACAACTTTTTGTTGTTTAAATTGCATTTATCTGAAGAAATAGATTTAACGTGTTGGAGCACTCGAATTATATAGATTTAACCACTCAAATATGCAGATCCAACAATATCTTGCTGCATTTTGGGCAAATATTCCCAGAAAATATGCCCGAAAAAGGGCAAAAACATAGCACATTTAGACTACGACATTTAGATAATACAAACGAAATCATAAAAAGACAAAATTGGAGATTTCAAAGAGGTTAAAGTCACATTATCAAACATTAGTGGGATCAAACTTAACATATTGTAATTTATTATGTTATTTTTTGACAAAACATAACCAATTGTAACTTCTTATGTTTTTTAAGACAAAACATAACCAATTGTAAAAAAATATTGAAATAAAGTGTATTTTGATTTTGTAGTGTTGAATGGTGGAATCTAGAAGATGAGATTGCGTATTTTGAATTTTTTTCCCTTTTGAATTGATCTATGATATCAACAATATTTATTTCCATTTAGTATGGGATGTTTTAGGTTAAATTTAACTTAATTTCAATGATACAAATCTTGAGTCAAAGTGAAATAAAAAATGCATGTGTGAGATTCTAAATGCATAAAAAATGAGGGTTTGTTCATAGAGGAAGTGTGGAAGAACATATGGAAGCAACAACGATGGTGGAGACATTGTAGAAGGATAATTTACTCATGGTAAAGTTCATTGATTAGATGGAGTGCTATGAGGAGATGGTGGAGTTCACAGAGAAGGTGACTAAAGGCATGGAGGTGGAGGAGTGCAACCTACTCTTGATGGTATGAAAGAATATGATTGGTGCCCACATGGAACCTTGGAGGATCATCTCCTCCATTAAGCATAAGGAGAGTAGGGGCATCAGTGAGAAAATGGTCACCATCAAGGAATACAAGGCCAAGGTGGAATTAAATCTTTCCAAGATATGTGAGGCATTATTCACCTCTTTGACTCCCATCTCATTCCCTCTTTCGTCATTGTTGAGCCCAAGGTTTTTCATGTCAAGATGAAGGAAAATTACAATTGAGTCCTTATCAAGATTAAAATAAGGGTGGAGAGTAATGAGGATGCCAAGAAAACTCTACTTGATTACAATTCTATCAAATATATTACTATAGCAGAGCTAACTCCATCACATATTTTTAGGCTAGGGATGGCTCTTAATTTCTATATATTTTGGACTAAAGATTATAAGGTGTTTGTTTCTTTTGTCTTGGTCCATATTATGCCTAGAGTTTTCTCTTTGAAGCATTTGATCTTTCTGGTCGAGCTACTAACAATTCCATGGTAGCACAGTCTAGTGAACAAGGGTTTGATGGAAGGATTATTCACAAAGTGTTTGATGTAATCCCTATGCACAACATGGTCAAACCATTATGATTACATGATGCTATGTGATAACTATATGATGATTTGAGTGCAATCCACATGCTTGAAGAAATATCAATGCACCAAACATGCTTCCAAATCATGATTAAATTACTCTTAGGGAAAAATATGATGACGTGGATGCATTTTGGAGACATTGTGACTGATATAAAGCTAAATTTGGAGTACATAAAGTGGATTTTGGTAGAACAATAATTGCTTTTATTTGAAGGGAAACAAATTGAGGATTGGTCTCGGTTATCAAAATACAACATATCCAATGATTCAACTCTCTTTCTAGTTTTATGCATGCGTGAAGGAGTAGTGAGTAAAGGTATGTATTCATCCTTTGGGCCTTTTTTAAGGATGTGGTCCAAAATAAATCTCCCACTCCATCGATATTGATACCTTCCATGCCTAGTGAATATATCGTGGAGAAATCAGAAGAGGTGTCATTGGTGGAGGTCTCAATTCCAAAGGTCACAGAAATCCACTCAATACTTAAATCAAAAGCAAGAATATGTAAATTTAATGGGTATTGGACTCCTTTAGATTTGTACCAATGGACCCACTTGACCTAGACAAATAATTGTGAGGTATCTCTATGTTCAAAATGTTTTTGTACTGTTATGTTTTACAACCAAGTTGATTATCAAAAATCTCTTTATGAGGGCCCTTGATTTTGGGAAAGAGTGATATTTTTTATTACTCCATGGTTTCTAGAATTTGACCCTAACACTTTTTCAATGACTAGAATACCAATTTGGGCTTGCCTCTTGAATTTTCCATTACCTTTATGGAATTTATTAGTTCTTGAGGAGATTGGGAATACTTTGGGTGGCTTTGTAAAAATAGATGTTGAGAGAGTTGTGGCAGGTCTGTGCACTTATGCTCGTATCTATGTTGAGATAGACATCGGTAAGGGTCTTCTAGACATAATGATTCTCAAACATGAAAGTTTTATATGGACTCAAGTCTTGGGTTATCAGAATGCAACATTTTAATGTCAAATTTTTCAACAAATAGTGCATTTATAGGATACTTGTCGTTGTGCATGATCTCATCCTCTAAGGAAAAAAGGGCCCAAACCAAAACCAAAAAGCTAGATTTTTTTTTAGCAATCAATGCTTGTTGATGAGGATGATAGGAATGAAGAATTACAACAGACAACATATTTAGAGAAGGTCATTTATGCCCATCTAGAGTGTCAAATGAGGAATGGAATTCTCTAGTGGAGGCCAGAGAGGAAGCCTAAAATACAAATATTTCTCCCTCGGGGATGGAAGTCATTAATGATGCTACATCAAGGAGAATGAAGAGATCTCACGAACATAATAACTTTTGTTTGGTCCAAGTGGATACCATTGGCCATCCACCTCTTCCACCGACTCAAAATGGTTCTACATCTTGATAGATTTAATTTGGTTTTGTAGGTCCTGAACTTTTGATGCATTTTTCAAACATTTTCCATGCATTTTCTAGTAGTTGACATAGGCCCCACAATCTATGAATTGAATATTGTGAGGCCTTCCAAACAAATAGATAATAAAATAGGATTGTAATGATCTAAGAAACACTCAAACAAAGTTTGTATGGGAAATTTGTGGCCTCAAGAAGTTAACATATCAACTAGGCTCCTTGGGAGCTACATTCTTTTTTCCACCTCAGCTCCTAGGGTTAGGGATTTACACTTTATGTTAAAAGATAGTTTTAGACTCTTGTAAGGGACTTCTTGTGAATGAGTGTAGCCAACACATCTCTCTTTAGATATATTTTACCACCATTCTAGCCAGTTTATATTGCTTTGAACATTGCAATGTTTTCTATTTCATTCATTAATAGAGTTTGGGTTTCACTATATTAATGTCCTCTCTTCAATAAATCTATGCGATTCTATTTATATTTATATCTTCATTTTGTTCTCCACATAATCTAGATTAGTGGTATCAAAGCATCCTTTCTCTTTATTGTTTTTCCATGCATGTCCTTAATGTCATCAAGGTACATGGAGTTAGGCCTTGAACTAATTGAACTTGGTGAAGAACACCCTCACCAATCCAAGAAACCTCCCATAGCGGGAAAAAGGAAAGACGATGAAGTAGGAGATCCTATCAAGTTGTTGCTTGAGGAAACCCTTGCATGAAAAAGGAATAAAATGATGAATAATTTCACCCAAATCCTTCAACTACTACCAATGATGATGAAGGCTTGTTCAAAAAGCAGTCACTTCGAAGGTATGTTTCCCTTCAAGGTACAAGTTAACTTTGAAATTCTTTTATTCGAAGGCCAGATAGATGCATATGCTTTGGAGAGATGGTTAATTCTACAAGATTTTATTACTATATTCAAAAAAAATTCAACAATGAGAAGATCACATTTACACTCCTTAAGTCCCTTCCCCATGTCTAAGATTGGTGGGACGCTTACTGTGAAAAACATGTCAAAGATGAGTATGAAACATTTAGGACAAATCCCACTTTAATAGCATTTGTTGATGCCCTCAAAGAGGAGTTCTACCCTATGGAAATTATGATGACCAATACACAAGATGGAAAACTTTGTGTGAGGAGAAAGACTGAATAATGTTGAAATACACCAATATCTTCCATACCTTGTGCTCAAGTCTAGGAATTAGATATGCCAAGCGACACTTTTTTCTAAAATATAGTAATGATCTACATAGGTAAATCCAAACAAAGATGGAGTTTTTGGACATCTCCTCACTATGAGTCCCTAATAGATATATTGTCAAGAGGGAGTAAGAGGGAGTTTATGTTTGCAAATACACCACAATAGAAGCATGTAAAAGTGGCCCTAGCTTGCAAAACAAAGAAAATAGAAAGAAGAACCAAACTTAGGATAATGATTCCAAGCCACAAGAAAACAAGTGTAATGGGAAGTCAAAGAAAGACACTAGAAAGTGGTGTTAGTTCCAAAAATTATCTTGGCACGAAACTGATGAATGTAACTCCTAGTAGTCATTATCATCTTAGATGAAATCCTTAGAGTCATATTCTAGCTTGGACTTTTGATTTAGAGACAAATAAGGGATAACAAATCATCAACGCAAAACCCAACATCACCATAGCTACTGAAAAGATCCTGATAGAGGAACAAGAGTAGCATGAGGAAGGTGAGTACCTCTTCCACTCACAAACATGGGTGAAGGGGACTCCACTATATTTCATTCTCGATATTGACAATTAGAAGAGCCTAGTCTTAGTAGAGGTCATCGAGAGGTTGAATTTGCTGATGAGACCACACCCCTAACCTTGCACCAATGGTTGGTTGAGCCAAGGGTGACATGTCTACTTCATTGAACAATGTTGCATGCATTATGACATTAACCCCTTCAAAGATGAGGTATTGCGCAATATTTCCTTGCTTGAAGTTTACGATATTATTTTAGGACAACCATATATGTGGAAGCATCATGTTCTTGACAATTTTAGGCCATGTAGAGTCATTGTTACTTTGGAAGGTCATCTCTACTATGTACTAGAGGTAGTTACGACTATCATAGTCTCCTTTATCTCAGCAAAGTAGTGTACAAAGGTATTCCCTCAAACTAGGAGATTTGTTATCTTCATGATTTGGTTGGAAGGAAAAGAAGATCATTGTGATTGTTAGGGTCTCTTTACAAGGTCTCTCTACATAGTAGAAGAAAGTGGACAAAATAGTGGAAGAACATAGAGGTATATTGGTCTCACCTATAGGGGTACCTCTTCTCTATCAAGTAAAGCATATAATTGATTTGAAACTTCTCTACATAATGGCCTAATATATAAACACTCTCTACAATAGAATGAGAAATCAAATGCCAGATTCAAGATATAATTCAAAAGGGTCGCATTTGACCAGGCTCCTCACCTTGCAAGAGCCCAATTGTGTTGGTTCAAAAGGACGAGGCATGACGAATTTGTATTGATTAAAAAGCCCTCAACAAAATTACAATTATGAACCAGTATCCAATCCTCGGATTAATTATCTTCTTGATCAACTAACTCCAAGGCGTCAAATATTTTAGTAAGATTGATATTATAAGGCTATCACTAGGTGCCAATTAAGAAAACTAATGTATGGAAGACAACCTTCAAGTCTAAGGAAGGCCTCTTCGAGTGGTCAATCATATATTTTGGCTTGACTAATTCCCCCACAATGTTCATGAGAATGATAGATGATATCTTGTGGCCATTCAAAAATTCCTTTGTGGTCATTTGTATGAATGGTATCCTCGTCTTCAACAAAACTTGGGCAGGAAATTTGTAGTGCATTCAGCAGTTTTGAGCACCTTGTGGCACCTACAAGTACTCATTTGGCATGCATAGAATTCCATATCTAGGACACATTGTGGATGAACATGGTGTGCATGTGGATGCAACCAATATCCAAGTCACATGCAATTCACCAACCCCACAAACCCTAATAAAGCTCCATAACTTCATGGGCCTCACCAAATTCTACCACAGGTTCATGTTGGGGTTCTCTCATATCGCTTTTCCCTTAATCCAAATGTCAAAGGGTGGATCCAAAGCAAAATTTGTTTGGGCCAAGTTAAAACAAAAACCATTTGAGGATTTGAAACACCACCTATGTTCGACACAAATTCTTGTTCTACTAGATTTGCAATGACCCTTCAAGATTGAGATGGATACTTCAGACCATGCTATCATTATAGTGCTCTTCAACATAGACATTTGATAGCCTATCATAGTGAGACACTCTCTTATGCGGTTTGTAGGTTATCCACATATGGTAAGGAAATGATAGGATCCATTATGCAAGCATGTCGACAATGGAAGCATTATATTTTGGGAAAGGAAACAATCATCTACAATGATAACAAACCTTGCAATTCATGCAGATGTAGGGGAAATTACATAATTACTGTTGTCAAAAGTGGCTCACGTACCTACAACAATTCCACTTAAACATTAAGTACAATAAGAACAGCACAAACCAAGTTGTGGACTACCTCAACCGACCTTTGGTTGTGGCACTAACCCCATTGCTTGACTCTTTCGGACATGAGACTTGTGGGTGGCCCCAATCGTATGATGATGACCCTAACTTCACTGCTACCTATTGAACATTAGGCACAAGTAAACAAGTTCTAGATTTTCACCTCTAGAATGCACTTCTATTCCATTTAGTCCATCTTTGTGTTCCTTCAGGCTAGTGTGAGACATTGATTTGGAAGGTGCATTATAGTCGAGTGACATGGAAATTCGATGTGGAGAAGAGAGTGGTGATGTTGCAGAAGCACTTCTACTAGCCAAAGCTTCGACAAGATGTCAACTAATGCATCTAATCATGCACCATATGTGCCATATACATTAATAAGTAGGGGTTGTACACTCCTCTACCAACCCCAAACATGCCTTGGGAGTTAGTCTCCATGGATTACATGTCAATCTTGCCCTTAACCAAGCATGGAAATGTGTAGGTATTTGTGGTTGTTTATCAGTTCTCTAATATATCCATTCTGGCAACCCGCAAGAATGGTCTTACAACAAATTCCATTACTAAGGTGTTCTTCAAGCATGTTTGGGTTAATTTTGGGCTATCACAGACCATTATTTCAGATAAGGACAATAGGTTCTTGAGTAATTTCTCGTCTAGCCTGTGGTCACTTATGGACACCAAGATAACCAAATCCATTGCCTTCCACCCCAAAACTAATGGATAAATAGAGGTATTCAACATGATGATTGTGCATATCCAAAAAATATACAACTCCAAGCATCCATGTACATGGAATGAGAGACTTCCATATTTTTAACATAGCTACAATCGAGCCCTTCATAGCTCCATTGGCCATAGTCCTTTTTACATGTTCTTGGAGTTCAAACTATTGGTCCTAATTGATGTAGCTAGACCCTCCACATCTACACAGGAAGAGATCTCTCATTCTCATACCAAGACATATAGAGCAATGAAATTTGATAAAAGGATCCAACACATCAAAGAAGTTCATGATATTTTTCAGAAATCCAATGCTAAGTACAAGAAATGACACGATCAACATTGCATTCCACACAAGTTTCAAGTTGGTGATAAGATATGTTTGCACTTACAAAAAGAGTGTCTCTAGGGCCCCACTAGAAGCTCAGAACACTTCGATATGGGAGATGATGCTTTTGAATTGAATATTCCACATTTCCTTGGCTTGCACCCTATATTTAACGTGGAGTTGCTTCAACCACACTTTTCACCTCTATTAATAACCTTCAAGGTGCTTGAGCACTCGCCCCCAACGAAACTCAATCCCAATTGAATTGAGCATGCTACAATCCATTGGATAATGGACACTAAGAAAAAGAGTGCCAACCAGCGGAACATACAACTCTATCAAGTTGTCAAAGTAGAGTAGCTCCTTCACTATGGAAAGTGGCTCACCGGTTTTTAGATTAAACAAATTTTTCCTTGTCCGGTGGAAGAACTTGATGCAATGGGGATCGTTTCTTGCTAAAGGGGGGACAACTGATCTAGGTGGATACTAGTGGCCACCCACCTCTTCCACCAACTCATAATGGTTCTACATCTTGACAATTTTACTTCAATTTTACAGGGCCTGAACTTCTGACACATTTTTTGCGTGTATTTTTGTCGTTGACACAGGCACTGCAATTTATGATTTGGGGATTTCCAATCACATAGATCATGGAATAAAAATTTTAATTGTCCAAAAAATGCCCCAAATGGAATTTGTATGTAAAATTTGTGGCCTTGGGAAGTTGGTGTATCAACTAGACTCCTTGAATCCCACATTCCTTTTGTCGTCGTATCTCGTGGGGTTAGGGTTTTGGATCTTTAGGGTTTTTTCCTCTTTGGGTTTTATACTTTAATTGAAAGGAAATTTTAACCTCTTGTTTAGGGATTTTTGTGAATGAGCATAACCGACACATCTCTAAATAGAGATAAGCTATCACCATTCTAGCTATTTTGCATTGCTTTGTATATTTTCTATTGCATTCATTGATAGAATTTAGGTTTCACTATATCATTGTGCTCTTTGCAATAACTCTATGTGATTCCATCTACATTTCTATCTTCATTTCATTCTCCACTTAATCTAGATCATCAATAAGGCACAAGTATCTTTTATGAACATTGGAAATTCAACTTCTTAATTGCATATCGTCTCCATGGATCCAGCTTGAGGGGGGTGGTTTGAGACCAAGAAGAAGAAAGGGGAAAATGACAAGATTGAGGATTTTACATCTTTAGTTTTCTGTCAAACTTTCCTTTTGTCATTATTTTATCTCAAAATTAGCTCGTGTATGCACACCTATTCTTATATTAACTTAATAGATGTAGGGAGGATCATCTTTCAAGATCTTATGAGATGCTTTTGTAGCATTTGTAAAACGTAATCTCTATAAAAAGTTGTGTTTTTTTTTCAAGGAAAAAAATGCATAATAAATGTGAAAATGTGAAAATAATATGGAAAGAAATGTTAATTATGTTATTTTAAAAAAAATGGGAATTCATCTTGTTGGATTACTGAGAGGGGGTGGGTGAATCAGTAAGGAAAAATTATACCACTTTTTAACCATAATTTGTATTCCTTTAACTTATTCAATCATGTTCATCAATTCATCATCAATATGTTATTGTATCATAAACATTAACACCCATCAGTGCATAATAAACAATAATAAACACATCCACATAATACACAGTAAACTAATATTTACGTGGAAATCCAATGTGGGAGAAAACCATGGAATTCTTTTCTTATATGTCAAGAATTACATTCAAGGAAGCACTAACTTCCAATTCTATGGCTCCAACTAGAAGGAGGCTCTAACCCCATAGTTTCTCAAGCTCCAACTTGAAGGAAGCTCAAATTCCCTAATTCTATGGCTCCAACCAAAAGAAGGCCATAACCTCCTGGGTTCTTCGACTACAACCAAAAGG
>JASDQU010371651.1:100269-115113 GCA_032191745.1 Picea mariana
TGAGGAAGGTGAGAACCTCTTCCACTCACAAACATGGGTGAAGGGGACTCCACTATATTTCATTATCGATATTGACAATTAGAAGAGCCTAGTCTTAGTAGAGGTCATCGAGAGGTTGAATTTGCTGATGAAACCACACCCCTAACCTTGCACCAATGGTTGGTTGAGCCAAGGGTGACACATCTACTTCATTGAACAATGTTGCATGCATTATGACATTAACCCCTTCAAAGATGAGGTACTATGTAATATTTCCTTGCTTGAAGTTTACGATATTATTTTAGGACAACCATATATGTGGAAGCATCATGTTCTTTACAATTTTAGGCCATGTAGAGTCATTGTTACTTTGGAAGGTCATCTCTACTATGTACTAGAGGTAGTTACGACTATCATAGTCTCCTTTATCTGAGCAAAGCAGTGTACAAAGGTATTCCCTCAAACTAGGAGATTTGTTATCTTCATGATTTGGTTGGAAGGAAAAAGAAGATCATTGTGACTGCTAGGGCCTCTTTAGAAGGTCTCTCTACATAGTAGAAGAAAGTGGACAAAATAGTGGAAGAACATAGAGGTATATTGGTCTCACCTATAGGGTTACCTCTTCTCTATCAAGTAAAGCATATAATTGATTTGAAACTTCTCTACATAATGGCCTAATATATAAACACTCTCTACAATAGAATGAGAAATCAAATGTCAAATTCAAGATATAATTCAAAAGGGATGCATTTGACCAGGCTCCTCACCTTGCAAGAGCCCAATTGTGTTGGTTCAAAAGGACAAGGCATGACGAATTTGTATTGATTAAAGAGCCCTCAACAAAATTACAATTATGAACCAGTATCCAATCCTCAGATTAATTATCTTCTTGATCAACTCTAAGGCATCAAATATTTTAGTAATATTGATATTATAAGGCTATCACTAGGTGCCAATTAAACAAACTAATGTATGGAAGACAACCTTCAATTCTAAGGAAGGCCTCTTTGAGTGGTCAATCATATCTTTTGGCTTGACTAATTCCCCCACAATGTTCATGAGGATGATGGATGATATCTTGTGGCCATTCAAAAATTCCTTTGTGGTCATATGTATGAATGGTATCCTCGTCTTCAACAAAACTTGGGCAGGGAATTTGTAGTGCATTCAACAGTTTTGAGCACCTTGTGGCACCTACAAGTACTCATTTGGAATGCATAGAATTCCATATCTAGGACACATTGTAGATGAACATGGTGTGCATGTGGATGCAACCAATATCCAAGTCACGTGCAATTCACCAACCCCACAAACCCTAATAAAGCTCCATAACTTCATGGGACTCACCAAATTCTACCATAGATTCATGTTGGGGTTCTCTCATATCGCTTTTCCCTTAATCCAAATGTCAAAGGGTGGATCCAAAGCAAAATTTGTTTGGGCCAAGTTAAAACAAAAACCATTTGAGGATTTGAAACACCACCTATGTTCGACACAAATTCTTGTTCTACTAGATTTTCAATGACCCTTCAAGATTGAGATGGATACTTCAGACCATGCTATCATTATAGTGCTCTTAAACATAGACATCCAATGGCCTATCATAGTGAGACACTCTCTTATGCGGTTTGTAGGTTCCCCACATATGATAAGGAAATGATAGGATCCATTATGCAAGCATGTCGACAATGGAAGCATTATATTTTGGGAAAGGAAACGATCATCTACATTGATAACAAACCTTGCAACTCATGCAGATGTAGGGAAATTACATAATGACTATTGTCAAAAGTGGCTCACATACCTCAACAATTCCACTTAAACATTAAGTACAATAAGGGCAGCACAAACCAAGTTGTGGACTACCTCAACCGACCATTGGTTGTGGCACTAACCCCATTTTTCGACTCTTTTGGACATGAGACTTGTGGGTGGCCTCAATCGTATGACAATGACCCTAACTTCACTGCTACCTATTGAACATTAGGCACAAGTAAACGAGTTCTAGATTTTCACCTCTAGAATGCACTTCTATTCCATTTAGTCCATCTTTGTGTTCCTTCAAGCTAGTGTGAGACACCGATTTTGAAGGTGCATTATAGTCGAGTGA
Organism: Picea mariana; assembly: GCA_032191745.1. Classification (NCBI taxonomy): domain Eukaryota; kingdom Viridiplantae; phylum Streptophyta; class Pinopsida; order Pinales; family Pinaceae; genus Picea; species Picea mariana. The sequence goes on from JASDQU010371651.1 coordinate 102,359, forward strand.
CATGGAAATTTGATGTGGAGAAGAGAGTGGTGATGTTGCAGAAGCACTTCTACTAGCCAAAGATTTGACAAGATGTCAACAAATGCATCTAATCATGCACCATATGTGCCATATACATTAATAAGTAGGGGTTGTACACTCCTCTACCGACCCCAAACATGCTTTGGGAGTTAGTCTCCATGGATTACATGTCAATCTTGCCCTTAACCGAGCATGGAAATGTGTAGGTATTTGTGGTTGTTTATCAGTTCTCTAAGATATCCATTCTGGCAACCCGCAAGAAGGGTCTTACAACAAATTCCATTACTAAGTTGTTCTTCAAGCATGTTTGGGTTAATTTTGGGCTATCATGAACCATTATTTCAGATAAGGACAATAAGTTCTTGAGTACTTTCTCGTCTAGCCTGTGGTCACTTATGGACACCAAGCTAACCAAATCCACTGCCTTCCACCCCAAAACTAATGGATAAATAGAGGTATTCAACATGACGATTGTGCATATCCAAAAAATATACAACTCCAAGCATCCATGTACATGGAATGAGAGACTTCCATATTTTTAACATAGCTACAATCGAGCCCTTCATAGCTCCATTGGCCATAGTCCTTTTTATGTGTTCTTTGAGTTCCAACTATTGGTCCTAATTGATGTAGCTAGACCCTCCACATCTACACAGGGAGAGATCTCTCATTCTCATACCAAGACATATAGAGCATTGAAATTTGATGAACGGATCCAACACATCAAAGAAGTTCATGATATTTTTCAGAAATCCAATGCTAAGTACAAGCAATGACATGATCAACATTTCATTCCACACAAGTTTCAAGTTGGTGATAAGATATGTTTGCACTTACAAAAAGAGTGTCTCTAGGGCCCCACTAGAAGCTCAGAACACTTCAATATGGGAGATGATGATTTTGAATTGAATATTCCACATTTCCTTGGCTTGCACCCTATATTTAATCTGGAGTTGCTTCAACCACATTTTTCACCTCTATTAATAACCTTCAAGGTGCTTGAGCACTCGCCCCCAACGAAACTCAATCCCAATTGAATTGAGCATGCTACAATCCATTGGATAGTGGACACTAAGAAAAAGAGCGCCAACCAACGGAACATACAACTCTATCAAGTTGTCAAAGTAGAGTAGCTCCTTCACTATGGAAAGTGGCTCACCAGTTGTTAGATGCAAAAAAAAATTCCTCGTCCGATGGAAGAACTTGATGCAATGGGGACCGTTTCTTGCTAAAGGGGGGACAACTAATCTAGGTGGATACTAGTGGCCACCCACCTCTTCCACCAACTCATAATGGTTCTACATCTTGACAATTTTACTTCAATTTTACAGGGCCTGACACATTTTTTGTGCATTTCTTGTGTATATTTTTGTCATTGACACAGGCACCGCAATTTATGATTTGGGGCTTTCCAATCACGTAGATCATGGCATAAAAATTTTAATTGTCCAAGAAATGCCCCAAATGGAATTTGTATGTAAAATTTGTGGCCCTGGGAAGTTGGTGTATCAACTAGGCTCCTTGAATCCCACATTTCTTTTGTCGTTGTAGCTCGTGGGGTTAGGGTTTTGGATCTTTAGGGTTTTTTCCTCTTTGGGTTTTATACTTTAATTGAAAGGAAATTTTAACATCTTGTTTAGGGATTTTTGTGAATGAGCATAACCGACACATCTCTAAATAGAGATAAGCTATCACCATTCTAACTATTTTGCATTGCTTTGTATATTTTCTATTTCATTCATTAATAGAGTTTAGGTTTCACTATATCATTGTGCTCTTTGCAATAACTCTATGTGATTCCATCTACATTTCTATCTTCATTTCATTCTCCACTTAATATAGATCGTCAATAAGGCACAAGTATCTTTTATGAACATTGGAAATTCAACTTCTTAATTGCATATCGTCTCCATGGATCCAGCTTGAGGGGGGTGGTTTGAGGCCAATAAGAAGAAAGGGGAAAATGACAAGATTGAGGATTTTACATCCTTAGTTTTCTGTCAAACTTTCCTTTTGTCATTATTTTATCTCAAAATTAGCTCGTGTATGCACACCTATTCTTATATTAACTTAATAGATGTAGGGAGGATCATCTTTCAAGATCTTATGAGATGCTTTTGTAGCATTTGTAAAACGTAATCTCTATAAAAAGTTGTGTTTTTTTTTCAAGGAAAAAATGCATAATAAATGTGAAAATGTGAAAATAATATGGAATGAAATTTTAATTATGTTATTTTAAAAAAAATGGGAATTCATCTTGTTGGATAACTGAGAGAGGGCGAGTGAATCAGTAATGAAAAATTATACCACTTTTTAACCATAATTTATATTCCTTTAACTTATTCAATCATGTTCGTCAATTCATCATCAATATGTTATTGTATCATAAACATTAACATCCATCAGTGCATAATAAACAATAATAAACACATCCACACAATACATAGTAAACTAATATTTACGTGGAAATCCAATGTGGGAGAAAACCATGGAATTCTTTTCTTATATGTCAAGAATTACATTCAAGGAAGCACCAACTTCCAATTCTCTGGCTCCAAGTAGAAGGAGGCTCCAACCCCATAGTTTCTCAGGGTCCAACTTGAAGGAAGCTCCAATTCCCTAATTATATGGCTCCAACCAGAAGGAGGCTACAACCTCCTAGGTTCTCTGACTACAACCAGAAGGTGGCTACAATCACATAGTTGTCAAGAACCAACCTGAAGGAAGTTCCAACTCCTTGATTCTTTGGCACCAACCAAAAGGAGGCTACAACTCCCTTTCCTTGCCCCATCCAACCACCCTGAAATATAAATGCCAAATGTAGACAACATGTCGTTGTCACTGAATCAACCACTACCATTGTCACTATGTCACTGTCAACCTGTCCAACTTCTTGTTGTTACAACAACCTATACCATGCATAAATCATGCATCAATCTGTATCTCAACCTGTACCATCAATCAATGCATCAACCATGCACCAAACCTGTATTAACAATCTATACCAATAAAAGTGCATCACAACACAACCTATCACAACAACATGTCTCATCAATATCATCAACCAAATCATATCTATTCACCAAGATCAATCACCAAGAAAACTCTCAACCTTATGCACAATATCACCAAGATGTGCATGAATCAAGACTATTCACAAATATAAACAAGATGTACCACAATCAAGATGTGCTTATAAAAGTATATACATACATATATGCCACATCATCCATAAACCATGTTCCAACAATACTACTAGCAAGTGCCTCTAACAATGTACCAAGTATGTACCAATCATGCATCAACTATAGATCAAGCTATGACTCCTCAAGATGTACCAACATCACCATACCATACACCTCATATATTTACCAACTCATAAACTATGTGTCCCAATATGTAACTCAACCATATGCCAAATACATACACCAAGATATCCAACAAATAGGCCTCTAACAATACATCACACTAGCATAAACCCTTATATCAAACCATGTGCCAAAACCTCTCTTTTATGTAGCATCAAGCATGTACTAACCATATACCAAGATCACTAACAAATGCCTCTCACGATACACCTCAAGATATGTCAATAGATCTCACACATGTACCAACCATGTATTACAACAGATCTGCCTCAAAACCATTCACTACAACAAGTATATATGCAACAATAATACCTCTAGACATGTACCAAGAATATGCCTCAATAGATAAAAAAATGTACCTCTATCTAGTATCACATTACCCATGATATACCTCATAAACAAAGTGTCATAATCCCAGGCTCCAACCCCATAGTTTCTCAGGCTCCAACCCCATAGCTTTTCAAACCCTTTTCTTGCACAAATGGAATTTGAATAAACACCAATCACCTTTGTATATCTATGTTTATCATTTTTACCAAAAATGAATTCAAATTTTCAATAAATAATTAACATTTTATCCATTTTTTTTTGCACTCCATGTTATTTCTATCAAAGAGCTTTGAGGAGGTTATGGTTATACAAATATTTATTGGAAATTAACATTTTATCCATTTTTAATGTATTTCTTGTTATTTCTATCAAAGAGCTTTGAGAAAGTTATATCTACATAAAGATTTATTGAAAAATCTTCCTATCAATGCTCTAAGGCACAAAACTATTAGAATAATGTCAAAATGAAGACATTTAGAATGTTGTCAAATTAGAAAGTTGTTACTGCATTGTTCCTAGTTTGTTGTACGAGAGTTCAACTTTAGCATGTGAGTGGTTTGAGATCCACAAATTAAGGAGTTGGGTCTAATCTTGTTGTTGAGCCTTCGAGCTATAAATGAAATTGTTTATTATCTGTTGAATTCAAGTGTTGTGAGCATCTTTGCTCGTTGTTCCGCTTTGTTATTTCTGATTGTTAATTTGGTATCAGAGCTAGAAATCGTTGTAGTTAAAAGGACGATCTGTGTACTGGAAATTTGGACCACCAATGTTGTTGTAGCTGCCATCTGCTGTAGAAGTGACGCTGTGTAAATAGTCAGGTCTTGTTGTCATCATAGGCAGCCATATTAGTTGTGTTTGACCTGCGCGTGGAGGAGCCTACGTAAAGGAGTCCAACAAGTCAACAGATCTTTCACACCATATTTCAATTTTCTTGTAGTTGGCATTGAAGTTGTAATAACGGCATGTTGTTGTCGCTTGGTGAAGAAATAGCCATGTGAAGGTTAGGTTGTAGCTATTGGTGGATTGACTTGCAACCATCATTTGGAGAGCCGAAACAATTGAAGAAGTTGTTATACCCTTTGAAGTTTGTCAGTTGTATAGTGAAGGGAGTCACCACCAATTGTTTGGTGCCACTGCTCGTGAATAGAGCCTGGTGTGAGGGTCATGTTGTGATAGTCGTTGAGAAGGTTGTGAAAAGAAATTGGTGGAAGAGACACCATTGTGATTGAGAGACCGTTGCATAGTAGATGGAAGCTGATCGACTCATAATCTGCTTGTTGCAACATTAAAGAAATTTGTTTCATTTATGGCTTGTCCGCTGTAATTAATTGTCAGGAAGACTTTTGTATAGAGGAGGTGCATAAGGGTGGAGTCAAGGTGCACATTGGAGCCTGAGAATATTACCCATGTGGTGTAGAGTTGCACAACATTAGAGCTACAATATGCATAAAGGAGGATATCGTTGCCTGCGTGTAAGAAGAGATGCTAGATTGTTCAGTTTGTCGTATCGAGAAGAGGTGTTGTTGTATGAAAGTCGTCGTTGAGGGACCTCCGTCGCCAAGGGAAGCTGCATGTGTGGTTGTCATCCAGGTTGAAGGACGTTGTCGAGGTGTTGTTGCTGATGCAACCACTGTTTGTTTTATTGTTGTTGGTGGAGGAGACGAATTAAATCGAAGGTTCGGATCCAGAAGCTGATCCAACATTCTGTTGATTCCAAATACTATTGTGTGGACAGGTTTTGACTACTATCGCAAGGAAGAAAAAAGAGCCACCGGTTGGAGGGGACATTGTTTACTAGTTTTGAGGAGGCTGCCATAACAGTTGTCATTGTTTCATTGTGCAGAGGAGTAAGACAGAGTGTGGATCCATAAAGAAACGTTGATTGTTGTGCATAAGAGGAAGAGAAGAGTTTGTAGAACCGTCAATCAATTTGAAGGGCAAAAGTTGTTTGTAAGGGAATTGGATTTATCATGCTATGTGAATTTAAAAGGAATGGGTCATTGTTGTTGAAAGAAGACTTAATGTGAAGGAATGGATCATCAAAGGAGACTTAAACAACTTCGGAGAGAGTTGAAACACATGAGGAGAAATAATCAACATGAAGAATCATTATATTTTGCAGATAAGGATGATGTGTTTGCAATTGAAGAACCCATCCTTGAGGAACAAAATGCAAAGTTGGACCGAATCAATGAAGAACATGAAGAAATTGGTGAAATATTGAGAAGATTAACGCTGGTCTTGCCATCCTTCTCAGGTAAAAATTTTAATCTTTGGACAATTAAAATGGAAGGATTAATTGGTTTAGTAGATTTATGGCAATTTGTTCAAGATGGTTTGGTCAATCCCATTGATAAGAGAAAAGAAAAAATAGCATTATATCTTATTAGTTCATCACCAGATAAAAGTATTTTTTCTACTATTTTATATGAATTTGGTGAAGCAAACAATGCAAAAGAGTGTGCGAGTGTAGTCTCACTTGTGTGAGCCCTTGTGGCCTCATTATTATTGTGTGATTGATCTCTATTTTAATTGTTAAGTTTTGGAATGATTTAGAAATGAAGGATAATGTGAGGGAAAGGAAGTTAGCTGGCACTGAAATTAATGAAGATATTGTTGTTGAAAATGGTGGTTGTGTTGAAAGTCTCGTAAACTAAAACAAAGACTCAAGATTGCAACATTGAAGCCACAATGATTGATGAAGAAAGTGTGTTTGTAACTACCAATGAAGCAGCATGTGATAATGAGGAAATTGTGAATGATGCAGTATTTAGTGATTTGGTGAATTCAACAACTGAGATTGCTGATGAAAATGAATGTGTAAATGCTTATGAAGCACTATGTGAATATTTGGTAAATCCAGAGATGAAAATGTATGACCTCTTTGAAGCAGAGGTTGAAGCACTTGAAGCTAAATTTGATTATGAATACTTATCTTGTGAGGATTGGTTGCAGGTTTTGACTAAAAAGAAGATGATCAATGAATTGTTGTTTGGAAAGATAAGTTTGAGCCAAGTGAATGATGGATTGACTGCAACAGAAGTCGAATGTAAAAGTTCTGAAAAAGATGAAATTGAGGACGACATGTTTGTCACAGAGTCTAGAAAAGAAATTGAGAATGAAGAAGAAGATTGCATTACATATACAAAAATTGAGTCAATTTATTGTGAAAACACAATGGATATTGGAGAAGAAGATGTTGAAATTGAAGAAATTTTTATGAAGTGGAGCCTTGAAGAAATCAAGTTTTATTATGAACTCATGTTGCAACAAATTGATGATCAACAACTCAATGGTGAAGAGCAAACATTAGAGAATGGTATTTGGCAGTAGTTCACATACAAACAATTTTTCGAAGCAAAAGTTGAAGAGGACAAGCATGAACAATCTAAAATAATTTTCAGATTGATGACAAACACCAACAAGAAGACATTGAAGGATAAGAAGCTGAAACATGGAATTTTCAATAAAAGAGGAAGACTTAAATTGAAAATGCATAGAGGTTTCAGAATTTAGAAAAAGAGGAAGAGAAAAACTCACTCATACAAGGAGTTGAAACAAATTTTAAGGTTATGTTTGAATTGTCCTCTGTAATGTTTGTAAGCCTAGAGGAGACATAGACTAGCAGGGATGTCACTTGTTTTATTTATGTTATGCTTTGTTGTAGAAAATCCATTTCTCCATTAATTTAAGAACTTTCTAAATTGACCATCATGTCTTGTTGTCATCATAGGAAGCCATACTAGTTGCGTTTGACCTGTGCATAGAGGAGCCTGCGTAAAGGAGTCCAACAAGTCGATAGAGCCTTCACACCATATTTCAATTTTCTCGTAGTTGGCATTGAAGTTGTAATAACAACCTATTGTTGTCGCTTGGTGAAGAAATAGCCATGCGAAGGTTAGGTTGCAGCTGTTGGTGGATTGACGTGCAACCATAATTTGGAGAGCCGAAACAATTGAAGAAGTTGTTATACCCTTTGAAGTTTGTCAGTTGTATAGTGAAGGGAGTCACCACCAATTGTTTGGTGCCACTATTGGTGAATAGAGCCTGGTGTGAGGCTCATGTTGTGATAGCCATTGAGAAGGATGTGAAAAGAAATTGTTGGAAGAGCCACCATTGTGATTGAGAGACCACTGCATAGTAGATGGAAGCTGACCGACTCATAATCCGCTTGCTGTAGCGTTAAAGAAAATTGTTGCATTTATGGCTTGTCTGTTGTAATTAATTGTCAAGAAGACTTTTGTATAGAGGAGGTGCATCAGGGTGGAGTCAAGGTGCACATTGGAGCCTAAGAATATTACCCATGTGGTGTAGAGGTGCACAACATTAGAGCTACAATCTGCATAAAGGAGGATATTGTCGCCTGCGTGTAAGAGGAGTTGTTAGATTGTTCAGTCTGTTGTATCGAGAAGAGGTGTTGATGTATGAAAGTCGTTGCTGAGGGACCTCCGTCGCCAAGGGAAGTTTTGTGTGTGGCTGTCATCCAGGTTGAAGGATGTTGTCGAGGTGTTGTCGTTGATGCAACCACTGTTTTTTTTATTGTTGCTGGTGGAGGAGCCGAATTAAATCGAAGGTTCGGATCCAGAAGCCGATCCAACATTCTGTTGATTCCAAATATCATTGCGTGGATAGGTTTTGACTACTGTTGCAAGGAAGAAAAAAGAGCCACCGGTTGGAGGGGACATTGTTTACCAGTTTTGAGGAGGTTGCCATAATAGTTGTCATTGTTTCATCGTGTAGAGGAGTAAGACAGAGTGTGGATCCATAAAGAAACGTTGATTGTTGTGCATAAGAGGAAGAGAAGAGTTTGTAGAACCGTCAATCAATTTGAAAGGTAAAAGTTGTTTGTAAGGGCATTGGATTTATAGTGCTATGTGAAGTTAAAAGGAATGGGTCATTATTGTTGAAAGAAGACTTAATGTGAAGGAATGGGTCATCAAAGGAGACTTAAACAACTCCGAAGAGAGCTGAAACACATGAGGAGAAATAATCAGCATGAAGAATCATTATATTTTGCAGATAAGTATGATGTGCTTGCAATTGAAGAACCCATCCTTGAAGAACAAAATGCAGAGTTGGACCAGATCAATGAAGAACATGAAGAAATTGGTGAAATATTGAGAAGATTAATGTCGGTCTTGCCATCCTTCTCAGGTAAAAATTTTAATCTTTAGACAATTAAAATGGAAGGATTACTTGGTTTAGTAGATTTATGGCAATTTGTTCAAGATGGTTTGGTCAATCCCATTGATAAGAGAATAGAAAAAATAACATTATATCTTATTAGTTCATCACCAGATAAAAGTATCTTGTCTACTATTTTATATGAATTTGGTGAAGCAAACAATGCAAAAGAGTGTGTGAGTATAGTCTCACTTGTGTGAGCCCTTGTGGCCTCACTATTATTGTGTGATTGATCTCTATTTTAATTGTTAAGTTTTGGAATGCTTTAGAAATGAAGTATAATGTGAGGGAAAGAAAGTTAGCTGGCACTGAAATTAATGAAGATATTGTTGTTGAAAATGGTGGTTGTGTTGAAAGTCTCGTAAACTAAAACAAAGACTCTAGATTGCAACATTGAAGCCACAATGATTGATGAAGAAAGTGTGTTTGTAACTACCAATGAAGCAGCATGTGATAATGAGGAAACTGTGAATGATGCAGAGTTTAGTGATTTGGTGAATTCAACAACTGAGATTGCTGATGAAAATGAATGTATAAATGCTTATGAAGCACTATGTGAATCTTTGGTAAATCTAGAGATGAAAATGTATGACCTCTTTGAAGCAGAGGTTGAAGCACTTGAAGCTAAATTTGATTATGAATACTTATCTTGTGAGGATTGGTTGCAGGTTTTGACTGAAAAAAAGTTGATCGATGAATTGTTGTTTGGAAAGATAAGTTTGAGCCAAGTGAATGATGGATTGACTGCAACAGAAGTCGAATGTAAAAGTTCTGAAAAAGATGAAATTGAGGACAACATGTTTGTAACAGAGTCTAGAAAAGAAATTGAGAATGAAGAAGAAGATTGCATTACAGATACAAAAATTGAGTCAATTTATGATGAAAACACAATGGATATTGGAGAAGAAGATGTTGAAATTGAAGAAATTTTTATGAAGTGGAGCCTTGAAGAAATCAAGTTCTATTATGAACTTATGTTGCAGCAAATTGATGATCAACAACTCAATGGTGAAGAGCAAACATTAGAGAATGGTATGTGGCAGCAATTCACATACAAACAGTTTTTCGAAGAAAAAGTTGAAGAGTACAAGCATGAACAATCTGAAATAATTTTCAGATTGATGACAAACACAAACAAGAAGATGAAGGATATGAAGTTGAAACATGGAATTTTCAACAAAAGAGGAAGTCTTAAATTGAAAATGCATAGAGGTTTTAGAATCTCGAAAAGGAGAAAGAGAAAAACTCACTCATACAAGGAGTTGAAACAAATTTTAAGGTTATATTTGAATTGTCCTCTGTAATGTTGTAAGCCTAGCTGAGACATAGACCAACAAGGATGTCACTTGTTTTATTTATGTTATGTTTTGTTGTAGAAAATCCATTTCTCCATTAAGGGGGAATGTTGGAATAATGTCGAAATGAAGACATCTAGAATGTTGTCAAATTAAAAAGTTGTTACTGCATTGTTCCTAGTTTGTTGTACGAGAGTTCAATGTTAGCATATGAGTAGTTTGAGATCCACAAATTAATGAATTAGGTCTAATCTTATTGTTGAGCCTTCGAGCTATAAATGTAATTGTTTATTGTCTGTTGAATTCAAATATTATGAGCATCTTTGCTCACTATTCCACTGTGTTATTTCTTATTGTTAATTAAGACAACCAATATCCATCCTACTAAAGAGCATTGAATGCTATGTGAAGGTAGGTATATATTGTTGAATATAAATTGTTGTGAGTGTATCCATCCTACTAAGGAGCATTGAATGCTATGTGAAGGTGAGTATACATTGTTGAATATAAATTTTTTCATATCAAACTATACATACCCACCCTCATACAACATTCTTTCATGTTTGATAATGCATACCATTGAAAAATCATTATGTCAAATACTCTAACGCACACCAACAATATCCATTCTACTAAGCAACATTCCTTCCTATCCGATAATGCATACCCACCAATACCGGGTAGCAACGTGCTTAATTTTCACCTCACGCACACACCCTAAACTCGTTCAGAGCGCGCCTTTCACTACCATGTGCACAAGCTATCTGTCCGCGTGCGTAGCCTTGGAGGAGGCAAAACTCTACTAGGCCATCATCAAAGCTATCTGTCCACGTGCGTAGCCTAAGAAGGCGCAAAACTCCAGGACGCCATTATCACATGTCTGCAAGCAAATATTGCAATACTTTACACCTGAAAAGAATCTATGCGGGGCAATTGAATACCAAAAATACAGTTGAATTTCTTAAATGCCCGTGCGAATTTCTAACACCATCAGGTCAATTCTGTAATTTTTTAAGAACCATGTTCAATGATATAACTATGCTTGTGCCCACTTCAGTATTTTCTTTTAAAGTTGTTGCTGCATGGTTTGACAGTGCATCCATGACTCTCCAATGGCTTAAATATTGGTTTCCAACGCGTAAACTACCGACTGGATAAAACCTTATCCGCTTCAGTGGCAGACATGGCAACAGCCGTCATGGCTGACAAATGCAGTGATTATATTGAATTTGTCTTAGTCCTCCTGCTTGACAAAGTCCAAGCTAAAACCGCAACTCGTCAAAGTTCCAGATTCCTTCCACACCTTTTTGGGTTTTTTCTCGAAGTAGCGTCGAAACTCCTGTTCATGGGTTTCAATTCAACTGAGCTTTTTAGAATTATATTGTTCATGGGTTTCAATTCAACTGAGCTTTTTAGAATTATATTTTTTACAACTTGCTGAAGAAAACCTCACAAAAATTTTCTTCTTCTCCGACAATATTACACTAGGTACATAATACTGGCTGTACAAAATTTTGAAATCATTTAAATGACTGAGATCGCGATTTGAATCACAAAAATAAGAAGTTTCCAATATCTTGAAGTTGATGCAATTACCCAATATATATATATATATATATATAGATACCCATTATTAAGCGCCCAAAATCCCAACCTCAGTACATAACGACCAAAATATATAGATATATATACCCATTATTCAACTCATTCAGAGTTACACTCGAACTAGAAAACCCCACCCGTGAATTACTAACGCACAGCCGCCCAACAGACGGAGATTCCTTCCTTACCCAGAACTGAAAAAGCAACCAACGCACAATAAATTAATTCACACCATCTTGGCCGATGGCTAAGTTGTGTAAATATTTCATGTGGGCACTGCCACACTGGGAAGCTACTTTGAATAGGGCGTTTATTATGCATCATGTGCCGAAGTAAACCCAAAATGGTGGAACAGCCAATACCCTTAAAATCCCCAAGAATGCCCCTGAATTCAGACGAGGTGATTACGCACGGGAGCATGGATCCCAGAAGCTCCACTCCATTCTCAAAAGACTCAGGAGCGTCTACGAGCAGTGCGCAATCTCTGGCAAGCCTGCGAGAATTGCTTCCAGACAATCCCAACATCTATTCATTCCATGAAATCAAGAGGGCAACCAACAATTTCCATTCTGGAAAGCTCGGGAATTCATCCGTCTGGAAGTGCACACTCAGAGGTAAGTCCGTTGTCGTTACAGAAAGAAGCCGAACGGATTTGATAGATTTCAGGGCAAAATTGAGAGAAATCTGTAATGTTCATCATAGGAGTATCATTAATCTTATGGGTGGGTGTAGGGAAGGGAAACATATTTATCTTGTGTATGAGTATGTGGATGGTGGAAGCCTGAAGGAATGCTTGAGGGGGAGTAGAGTGCCCGGATATACTGTGCTATCTTCATGGCTTTCCAGGATGCAGATTGCCCTTGATGTGGCTGAAGGGCTTGAATATCTTCATCATTATACAGATTTGTGTTATGTTCACAAATACATGAAAACCAGCAGTGTAATCGTTGTGGAG
>JASDQU010371652.1:8221-29260 GCA_032191745.1 Picea mariana
TGTTCTTTTTTCTTCTTCAAGCTGAATTTTCAATGTGATTATTTCTTCTTCAAGTCCTTTCTCTTCTTGACCAAACTCTACCTGAAGCTGGTTTAGATCGTTAGTTCTTTCCTTAAGATGATCTGTCAATATCTCCTCTCTCATTTATAGTTCTTCCTTGTATGCTTCTATGTTGTCTTCCAAATATTGTTTTTGGTATTCAATATTTTCTTTGATATTTCTGGATTCTTCTAGCTGATTTCTTAAGTTCTCGATGACCTATTGGGATTCTTAAAAAATGTGAACACTTTCCTTTTGTTTCATCAATTCTTTCTTGAGTGAATTGTTTTCTTCTCTTAGTTCATCTAAAGAAATAATCAATTCTTCTTCATAATTGTCTTCCTTTCCAATAAGTTTTTCTGTCTCATTTCCTTCATGGAATTATATTTCAAGATGTTTGTGTTTTTCAGAATTAAAGAAAAACAACATACCTTTGGTGATTATGTGCTCTTCATCTTCTGAATCTATTTGACATGGTGAACATAATTCTTCTTGATCTGTATCTGCATCTTCTTTGGCATTTTCGGAATCTGCGATGGGTAAAGAATATACGTCATGTAGCTTATCCCAAAGTTCTTTGGCTGATGAACATTTACCAACCTTTTATCTTACCGAATTAGGTAATCCTTCCCAGATGAAATCCATTGCTATTTTGTTATTGTTATTCAATTCCTTCTTGGTTTCATTCTTTGCCCTTTTTGAACTATCATACCCTGTAACAATTGATAGCCAAATATGATGACCCTGTGCCTATAAAAATACTTTCATCCTTCTACTCCACATATCATACTTTAAACCATCCTGACCATTAAACATTGGTACTCCATTCTCAAAATAATCCATGATCTCCTTCCAGTGGTTAAATTGTTTCTTGAATGAACCTGCTCTGATACCAATTGTTGGATTACTCAGAGGGGGGGTGAATCAGTAATAAAGCAATTCAATCCTTTTTAACCACAAAATGAAAGTTTTATATCAATGTAGAATTATCATCCAATAGTTGAAGAGTAAATAAACAATGAACAAATGAGCAATCATACACATACACAGTACACCGATGTTTTTACATGGAAACCCAAAGTGGGAGAAAACCACATAATGATTTTTCTTATATGTCTTTAAGAATTACATTCATTGGAAGGACCAACTTCCTTTGTTTCTAGCTACAACTAGAAGGAGGATCCAACCCCCTAGTTTCTCAGGCTACAACCTAAGGGAAGCTCCAACTCCCCAATTCTATGGATACAACCCCCTATGCTCTTCAGCTACAACTGGAAGGTGGCTAAAACCACCTGTCCTTGCCCCGTCCAACCACCCTCACGTAGAATTAGAATGATGGAACCAATGTCACACTATCACTATGAGATATACTGATGTAAACATGTACCAATTAACCTGTAATCAACCTGTACCATAAAAAAGTGCATCAACCATGCACCAACCTGTACCAAACAACCTGTAATCAGCCTGTACTATAAACAAATGTATCAACCATGCACCAATCTATACCAAACAACTTGTAATCAACCTGTACCATAAACAATTGCATCAACCATGCACCAACCTGTACCTCAACCTTTTTTCTTCTTGTAGTGTTCTGTTGTCTTGGTTTTTCTGGTGTGAATCCATTGCCATGATTTTTTTGCCTCACTTCATCTACTTTGGTTTTCCTGCTGTGATTTTTCTTCCACACTTTTCCTATTGCACTTTTTCTTCTATTGTTTTCTTGCTGCACTTTTTTTTCCACACTTTTTCTACTGCATTTTTTTTGCCACACTTTTTTTTCCGCACTTTTCTTTCCACACTTTTCTACTACACTTTTTCTACCGCATGTTTTCTGTCGCACTTTTCTCTTTCAATAATACCTGCCCAAATAAACTTTCACAAAAAATAGATATTCAATGATATTCAAGTGTGTTTTGAATGAGATACCATTTCCTCTTATTTACACTTTTATGTAGATTCTTCAAGGGGTTACCTACTAACCATCTTAACCCACTTTCCTTATTTTAGAGTTAACCTACTTATAACCACTTGTCCACTTAACTTAACCACTTTCCATAATTAGTAAGTTCTCCATTAACTTTATTTTTTAAATAATTTCTTTTGCATCCTCTTTGACTTATAGTACACTCATCACTTCACTTTATTATTTAAATAATTTATTCTTTGCAAACACTTTGACTACTTTGACCTTTTGGGGCTTCTAGATGACTCATGAGGGTTCTCCAACTTCACATGGTCATAACTCTGTAACCATGAGGAGTTATGTGATGTTCCACATAGCACCGAAAATGGCATGACATGTACTATCCATCTAGAATAATCTTTCCTGCAAATATATCAAAACTCATGCCATTATCCATCAAACAAACTTGGGTCCATTACCCAAACCTTTGTGCAACCGAAATTCACTACCAAAATTTCTTCAAGTGTTGACATCAATGACAACCAACCCAATTAATCAACATGTAGATGCCACGGTTGAACAATTACAACAAGAAGTGGCTACAAAAGTCTGTAATGGAGAATTAGTATTAGAGAGATTGTAATCAAGCAATCTTGAGAGAATTTTTAACGACTACTCCACTTGGAAGGAACACGAAGACCAACAACAGGAGCATAGCATGTCATGATTGCTAAATTTTCCATTTTCTATCCAGATGTTGTTTTCTCCTGATATTGTAATATTTGTTGGAAAATGAAGAGTCCTTTTTGTAAAATGACTCAATTTTTTATAATAATCATGAAAAATGATTCTAAAGGGAGGCCCCTCACTATATAAAGGGGTATCTTCCTATTTGAAATGGATTTTGGTCTTGGAACATAGGAGGACAATATTTTTACTGAAATTTATTTTTTGAATCCAAGAGACATTCTCAATCTAAATATTATGGTACTGATATGTGTGAATGAGACTTTTTTGTTTATGCATTTGTCTCTTTGTAACCTGTGAATGCTAGTTGATGAATTACTTCAAAATTAATATTTGAATTTTACAGTTATCATGATTTCTCAGAATGAATACATCAATAACATGATTGTGTTAAGTTTCTCAATTCTTTGGTTCATACAAATTATGCTATCAAATATTTGTATAACTTGTGTCATGAAATTATTCTAATCAAGTAATATACATCTCTCATTGTATTCATTTATTTTGTTATTCTTCTCTTGATCGGGATAGGTTAGATTAAATAACATTATTTTTAAACCACATTTATTTTACTGGTCATATCTTTGTGTTTAAGGTCATTCAATAGTGTTTTCTTTTCTTTTTTCTCATTAATTTTTAATTCATTTGAGAACCTTAGGTTCTTAGATTCATATTTTAGTTAGTATGTCGTTATATTTTTGTTAGTATTTTAGTTATTTGGTAACCAGACCACAATCTGGTTAGAAGCGCTATCCCAATCGAGAGTAGGTCTAGTTGGGACATGTAATCGGGCGTTTCCCCTCAATTGATTGAATGGGTCAATCCATCGCATCAACAAAATGGCGCTAGAAGGAGGGCCACTGAACTGAATGGATACAAATAGAAATTTTAATTCTTCCCATTCTTCCCCACAAGTAATATTTTCCTCCACAACTAATTCCCATCAATTTTTCTCTCAACATAATGACTTCCCTTCAAAATATATGATAAATACTCCAGCTCAAGTTAGCACTCACCGCATTTCCTCTCATCCTGAAACATACTTTTTTTCACCTCAACCTCATATATTAAGTATCTCATAGATCGAATCTCTAGTTAGGCGATCAATAGAATGAACCAATCGAGCTTTGACTAGAAAAAATTGTAGATATATCGGAAAACTTTCATTGATTACTCTCTTCCTAAAAATCAGGAAAATATTCATCATACAGATCCTTATTTTGCTATGCCATGCTCCTATCTAGAAAACCATTCGGTCATGACTCATGAATGCCACGTTCCTAAAGACACATCTGATTTCCCTGAGGCTTCAAAATTCAATATTGAATATCATATACTCGTCAACGGGGCAGGAGGTATACCACCCTCACCTCCCGAGTCTCCCCCTCACACCCCCAGAAACAAGTTTGAGGATAATTCTGAAGAAGAGGATGGGTCTAAGAGTGAATTCAAAGATAACCCTTATCAAGTCATTATATATCAACCCCTGAACATGGACAAAGAAAATGAAAACCGAAATCCTCCTCCTTACCAACCTTGGTTGTTTGTTGATGTAGTTGTTGTACCTAGAATTCAACATGAAATGCCCAAACATCCTGAGAAATTCCTACCTAAATTTTACCCTAAAAAAATGATTCAGTCGAGAACCATATTAAGAATTTTTTGTTGGTTGTTAGGTTACAAAGAATTCTCCATCAAGACATTCTGTGTTGTTTTTTTCCCCTTACCTTCAAAGAAAAATATTCTACATGGTATTTCTCTCTATAAGAAGCTTCCATTCCAATCTAGAGGACTTTTGAAAAGTATTTCCTCCGAAAATTTGGGGAAAAAAAGACACCATCCACCTAGGTCCTAGAACTATCAAGAGTAAAAAGGGATGCCAAGGGATTATTTATTGATTACAATCAATAGTTCCTAACTTCGTTAAATTGAATCCCAAGCAACTCAAAATCTATTGAAGATGTCATGATTGAATTTTATACATATGGTTTACCCATGTCCATGGACATGTATGTTAAAAATTATGAAAAGGATACTCTAGAAGAAGCTTTCCAAGAAGCCCTCAAATTTGAGAAAAATCTAGTAAGTTTAAAGGGCAGTTCCAATTTAGAACCATCTAAAGATAAAGGTAAAAACAAAATCCCTGCATCTAAATCCGATGAAGATAAACAAAACCTTTGATTCAATGGATATGGAATCTCTTCAAAAAATTATTAAAAAGTTGTCCAACGAATTAGTTGACCTGAAAAGATGTAATGGAGAGGGATATTCTAATCAGAAAAGGTTTTTCAATTTCCCACCTAAGAAATATAGTAACACTCCCCCAAGTAGCAAATCCTCCCCCTCTTAGATGAGAGGAATCAATATGGAAGATATTGTCCAAGCCCTTCAAACCTGGGAAACAAAGAATATGGATGAAAACATTGATGAAGGGAATGGAATTCAAGAACATCAAGAACAACCCCAAGATTCTGATGAGCCAGTTGAGAAACAGTTAAATGGTTTTTGGGACATATCTTTTGGAGAATATGAAGAAGAAAGGGAAGAAGTACGCATATCACAAAATGTAGCAAGAACCAGGAGTGTTGATAAGAATATTCCCGATAACACCCCTAACATTCCTAATCCTGTTTCTCCCACTACCACTCCTCCAAAAACAACCTTCTCTTTCAACCAATACTACCCCTAATTCGTCCAAGAATACGTCCCCAATCCCAAAACAACAAATCAAACAACGAAGTCAAATATTTCACCTACACCCTTGGCCAAATTGGAATATAGTTTTTTAGAATATCTAAAGAAAACAAAATCCAACATTTCTTTGTTTGAACTAATGAAAATTCCGCAAATCCAAGAAAATTTCATCAGAACATTACAAGGTAAGTCTTTTCCTAGATTTCATGAATGAAACTCAAGAACCAAAAAGGTAATCATAGAGGTAACTTTGCCTAATAACAATATGTCTTCCAAAATCTACGTGGCGACCAATGCATACTTAACAGGTTAGAGATCCAGGTCCAACACTCCTCCTTTCCTTATCACTTTTGAAATATTCAATAGGAATCTGCATAATTGCATGGTGGAATCAGGAAATTCCCCTTAAATTCTGTGAGAAGATTAACATCAAACCTGAACCATCTAACATTCAGATTATACATTTAGACAAAACTAAAGTTAAGGTGGTCGGGGAATTGAAAAAAGTTTTGATTAGGATGTCTGCTAACCCGAAAGTTCATAAAACCATAGATATAATAGTAGTGGACATTCTTGATAATTATGGTATGCTCTTAAGTCGATATTGGCCGACCATGTTGAATGGTTATTTCTCTACCGATTGGTCCCATCTATGGATCCCTTTCAATGGTAAAATGAACCAAATCAGGACTGACAAAGAAAGGTATATGAAACACGTAGTCACTTATTTCAATGATCCAAATGAACTAATGATGTTCAATCATTCCATTCTTGGTAATTATTCATTTGAGATGTTTTTTGGGAATTCCATAATTGAACCATCAACTCTCATGCAATCTAACGCTAAATCAGAAATCCTTCATTGCACCAAGATTATTGAGTCTAGTTGCAATATAGATGATCAAACTAACCATCCCCCAGATGTACATACCAATGTAAATTTTAGAGATAAGTTAGAAAAATGCATTGATTCTACTAACCTTTTGAAAACCAAAAATTATGAAAATTCAAAAATATCATTTGAAATAAAAAAAAGGGTGATCTTGATATGTGGATGTTATTCTTTGATGGATCAAAATCCTTAGAAGGTCTAGGCATGGGTTTTATACTAAAATACCCAAAAGGTACTAAAATGTTAATCGCATGAATATTGGAATTTCCTTGCACCAACAACACTGTTGAATACAAGGCCCTTGTACAGGGACTTAGGAAGGAAGCTGACTTGAAAGAAGAAAAAATCAATGTATTTGGTGAGTCTGAAATCATTGTCAGACAGGTATGAAATACTATTCATTTTCTTTCAAGTCACTTAAAAAATTATCAGTCTGAGGTCTGGGAGCTAATTAAATATTTCACTCCTTTCAATATTAACATTGTTCCCTGGTCGTTAAATTTCGACGTTGATTTATTGGAAAATGTGGCTTCCAGTTTAATACCCTCAGACAAATTGATGCCTGACTCTTTCTCTATTGAAATTTTGTACAAACCATCAATTCCAAACAATATCGTAAGTTGGAGGGTCTTTGACGATGACCATCAACTCATCAATTTTCTACACCTCAAATATACCTTCAAGGATTCTATCATAGATGAAGGCCAACATGACATACTGATGAATACTGGAAATAGCGATGATATTAAAGTAGTAGGCATGTCCAACAATATTCCCAACATTGTGGTCAGGTTATAAAAATTCTACGACCTTGAGGACAAATTCAAGAAGGTCACAAACTGCAGTACCAAAAACTCATACCTATAGTTTGAAACAGTAAACCTGGGATTCAATTTTTCTCCTCGGAACACCAACCTAGGAAAAAACTGTTCTCCTAAAGAAAAGTAGGAATACATCAAGTTATTCAAAGAATATAAAGAAATTTTCTCCTGGATGTATGAAGACCTTAAGACATATGATACAAATATCATACAACATGTCATTCCCATGAAAGATCAAACCAAACCTTTCCAATAGAAGCTGAGGAAGATACACCCTAGCCTCGAACCTCAAGTTAAATTAGAGCTAAGTAAATTGTTGGTGGCTAGAATAATTTTTCTGGTAAGGCATACACTGTGGATCAAACTTAGTACCGGTAAGAAAAAAGAATGGGGATATTTGACTCTATGTTGATTTCAGAAATGTAAACAGATCCTTTGAAAAACATAATTACCCTGTACCTTCCATGGAAACAATTATGTAATGCATGTCTAGATTGATTCTCAGGGTATCATCAAGTCCTAGTAGCTCATGAAGATCATCTAAAAACAACTTTCAGAACCAAATGGGGAACATACTCCTATATAAAAAGGTCTTTTGGATTGATAAACACTGGAGCCACATTTCAATGAGCCATGGACATTGACTTTAGAGGTCTCCTAGGAGAATGTGTGGTAGTGCACCTACATGACGTGACCATCTTATCGAAGAATAAAGAAGATTATATATATCACTTGAAGAAGTTATTTAATCAATGCAAGAGATACAACATATCTCTAAACCCCAAGAAATCCTTTTTATCCGTGGATGAAGACAGACTTCTGGGTTTCATCGTCTCCAAACATGGTATGCAGATTGAACCCGACAGGACTGAAGAGATTGCTAAGATCCCTGCCCCTCACAAAAAAAATCTATGCAGTCATTCCTCGGAAAGATAATTTTCATCAAACGATTCATACCCATTTTTATCGAGACAATAAAACCTCTACACGATATGATAAAGAAGAATGCTTAATTTAGTTGGGGATCTAAAGAAAAAGAGGCTTTTGACAAAATAAAAGAATATATTAATCAATATTCGGCACTGTTGAGTCCATATTTTGATTGAGATTTCATCCTCTAGACATTTTCCTCCCATACTACTTTTGCAACGGTCTTAACACAAGAGAACTCAGAAGGAGATGAGTTTTTTGTGGCGTTTATGAGTTCGGGCCTATAGGGGGCTAAGATAAATTATCGTGAAGTTGATAAACAATCATATGCAGTGTTCAAAGCTATCAAACACTTCCATCCATTCATACTCAAATATAAAACTAAGGTTATTGTTCCTTACCTAGTTGTTAGGAACCTCCTGATACAAAAATACCTGGCAGAAAAAAGAGCAAATTTGATTACAAATCTACAAGAAAATGACTTGGATATCAAACCTGTGAAGATCGTTAAAGAATGAGGGATATGCAAATTAGATATAGAGTTCCCTTGCATTGAGTCTCATGAAGATGTTCTCTATCAAGACTCTGAGCCGTTTTAAAAGGAAGTATGTTACATCCCAGTCGGTTCATATCCCAGTTTTACGAAATAAAATATTACCTAACTCATGGATCGACTCCACATTATCTAGACCCTAAGAAGGAAAGGGCTCTAAGGATAAAATCCTCCCAATATCATCTAATACATGGAATTCTATGCAGAAAAATTTATGATGGTGTCTTCCTTAGGTGCTTGGAGAAAAGAAATGTTGAGAAAGTCTTGTCCGAGCTCCATGATGAACCTGTAGGAGGACATTATGGTGGGGATAATAATGCACAAAAAATCCTTAGAGAAGGATACTACTGGCCTTCCCTATTTAAATATTCTCATGCATACTCGATGAAATGTCAACAGTGCCAAACCTCGGCCGGGAGAGAAAATAAATTTTCTTTCCCCTTACAACTTGTCATCATCGAGAGCCCTTTCCAGTAGTGGGGATTATAAGTTATCAAGGAGATCAATCCAAACTCATTACATTTGTATACATGCATCCTAACAACCACTGATTACTTCACCAGATGGAGCGAGACAATCCCTTTGAAGAACATCAATCAAAATTAGGTGATTTTGTTCCTTGAATCATACATCATTACTAGGTTTGGAATCAAATTTTTAGTTTTTGATAATGCCAAGTATTTTTAGTCTCTTAAGCTAACTGAAGTCACCCCTGAAATAAATATCAAGGTTAATTACTCATCGAATTACTATCCATAGGAAAACGGTCTAGCATAATCCACTAATAAGAATCTCATTAAAATCCTCAAGAAGACTGGTAATGCTAATCAAATAAATCGGTATCTCACTCTTTTGAATGCTCTTTGGGCTGATAGAGTAAATCCCAAGTCATCCATTAGTAACTCCCCCTTTTTCCTAGTTTACGGACAAGAATCCATAGTACCAACCCATACTTTCTTACCTGCTTTGCAATTGGCCCAATCCGTACAAGATGAAGCTTGTCCGGTCATCGAATAAAAATTAAACATGTTGTTAAAACTCACAGAAGAAAGAGAAAAAGATAAGATGAACTTAACCCAACAACTAGAAATGGTTAGAAGGTGGTTCAATAGATCAAATGGAGGAAGTAAATATTTCCAAGAAAGAGATCTTGTTCTCAAGTGAGACAAAGCTAATGAACTTAAAGAAAAACACTCCAAATTCTAGAAACTATGGCTAGGATTCTATATGATCCACTAGAAAATAGGCCCTGGACTTTTAGGCTCAAAACACTATAGGGAGATAAGGAGGAACTTCCTGTCAATGGAAAAATACTGAAGAAATACTTCTCTTGGTCACCTACGGTGATGTAGCCTTGTACATAGTAGTTTCTCAGTTGTAGTTTTATTTTTAGTTTTTCTTTTAAAAAATATGACTGTCATTTGATGTTTTTCCTTCCTTTTTTTCTTTTCTTTTCTAGTTTACAATAAACCCTCTGCTATTGTCTACTACTTTGGGCCAGTTGTTCTTTTTCATCAGAAACCCAGTTTTTTCGTTAACAAATGGTAACACAAAAAATAGGAACATCTTCATCTGTACCAAAAGAAAAGCTTTGGACCCTTAAATTCTGTACTTTTCGACGATTTCCATCTTTTATTCACTCTTATGTGACCACTCTCAGGTCATGTTGATGTTCCTTTTTGAGCTTCCTGAAATATCCTGAATTCAGTGTCTTCCACATAAATCCAGTGTCTCTTCCCCTTGATCCCCAATTTTAAAATGCATTGGTGTTTTATGTTTGTAGACCCACTAAAGACGATTTGTCGACTGAGACTAGAAAATCAAAATGACTCTTGCATCACCCGAATTCCTATTTACCGCCACCTATATTGCAATCTCTATATCTAAATTATATATCTAAAAGGTGGATTCATAAGAATAATCATTAGGAATTTGAAAACGATATTGTGAAATATGGGAAGTACAGGTAAACCTGTCGGGGCTATGGATGCTTGCTGGTAGAGAGGCCATGCTTGTATGATGTTGAGGTATGTTCATCGAGGCTATGACTGCTCACTGACAGTGAAACAATGTTGGGAAAGAGAGTTAAATAAAACACTTTGGTCTACAAAAATCGACTTAATTTTCTGTAGTGGTGTCACTCTCCCAACTTCACAATGAATTTATGAGAAATTACCTGGAAAAAAAAAGGGATCGCTTAAATTATGTGGAAGATCATTGATGACAGTTTCCTCATTAAGGATTGCATAAATACCATTGAATGTGGGGTCCTTAAATTGAATACTCAATGGGCCTTTGGAAAAGGTAAATGTTGCTTCTATCTCATTGAAGACTCTTTCTCTTTTTGGAATTCAGAGATAATTGGTTCACTCTAGTAGGTATCCATTTGTTGTGGGGCATCCCACAACAACGCCCCCATATTTCTAAATTTTGTGGGGCCCCCAAAATATTTTCTCTTTTTTCTTTATTCACCTATATTTTTCCCTACAAGAATGGTATCCTTACTTTTCTAGGAAAACCATAGCCCTAAATAACTACGATCTTAGTGCTCCGATCATTCTAGCTCTTATCCTACTTTCTTGCGTAAAGTCCCAAAGCTTGTGCTGGACTATCAAGCAACCACTTGCCCTAGTGGCATCCAAAAATTGGACTGTTCTCTGCCTCATTTTATTCCTTTCTTAAATAAATTTTCTTTATCACTTGCGGAATATAATCGTGTTTCTAAGGTGTCGAAGGGATATTACCTTCAATACCATCCTTGTCGCGACCCCTTTTAAACTTCACCTTATCACACTCCGAAAAGAAAATTCTGATGGAGTTTTTAACCTTATCATGCATGTCCCACACGTTCTCCTAAGACGAAATAATATTCTTCTTTACCTTTATCATCGGAGCTCAAACTTTCCGTATCTTTCAAAGTCCCGACAGCCAAACCCCGAAATCCAGTAAAACACATGGTTTAGCGCTCCTTTCCAAGAAACAAATATTCTATCGATTCCTTTCCCTCGGGTTTTAGTTCCACACTCATAATGATTTACCCCAAAGTCAATACCCTGATAGGTCCGACCTCAGTCCATATTAATATTCATTGGTTGGCATGTCATGCTTTCACATTGGGCCACTTGTTAGGGAATATACCTTCGATACCTTTCCCGTCAGAGTTCAAACAAATCTCAACCCTGATAATGGCATTATTTGAGAATCTGGTTTAGTGCTCCCCCCGATGTTTTAATCAATGAAACTAACCCACTTAATAATATTTAATTTTGGAAATGCCGCGCATTAATAGGAAAAACTAAGATCACATTTGGTAAGATCCTCGTACACACCTGAGTTATGGCATACCCGTTCTAATTGAATGTGCATTACAAATTATAAAAACACCCTTTTAGGAAACATATTGCACTGTAATATTTCAAAACTTAGTCCATGAAGTTTGATTTTCGTCTAGACTCCCTCGCTCAATGAGAATTTCGTCTCTATTACTGCAACTTCTTACTTACCGATAACCTTCAATTTTCTATCGTTTAAACCAGTTTTTTTTATTTTTTATTATTTTATCTAATGATTTATACGTAATATAATATTGTATTTTGTTTAAACATGTTATTTAAGGTTAATTTGGTTATTCATCATGGTGAGCCAAAATCCCAAAATACCTAGGAGTTTGGTTTACTTCCAGGGTCCCGCGGGCCCCAAATCATCGTCCCGACTGGTTGAAACTCTGGTGACTAATACAATTCGTCATAATGGCGAGGTCCACTTCCACAACTTTGAAGAGATCCATAAGATTTTTGAATTCATAGAGTTTCCTTAATACAACAAAGTCTTAGAGCTGTTCCAGAATACACTAAAAAGAAGAATTCACCAGGTAGCTAGCTGCCAGGCCACAACTATTCCCATATAACAAGGCATCACAGTGGTTCCTCAAATAATTTGACCTTCCATAGTTCTCATCATGAGTAAATAAGGAGCACAAGTATCTTCTCTCATACCAAAGGATATTAGCTCTAGGTATCACCTTCCCACTCCTAGTTGCTTGTTGAATGAACCTTTCCTAAAAGGGTTCACACATGCAAGCAAAGGACTGAAAAAATAGATAAAACATTGGTGGGAGGATGAGGATGAGACTCTTGAACAAGGACAAAAACTAGTCCCCAACCAAAGGCTTAAACCCCCTTACAATCTTCTGATGTGCATGCTCTACTGATTATATCGAGAAGAGAAGAGTATGCACTTCCAAATTGACTGGCTTCCATTAGTGCACATCATCGTTAAGACATGACAAATATTTCACTGGGCGGATATCTTGGCCTTTAAAATTTTCCTACACGCTAAAAATCTCCTAGGTATGAAAAATCCATGCTTTTATATGTCTTCTTGTATGATAGATGTCATTTTTTCATCAATTCATTTTCCCGAATTAGGATGGAATTGGAACCGAAGTCTGCCCCACGTTCATGTGTATTTCTCCCAATTGTGGAGTGTAAATTTATAACAACATTTTTATGAGATTTGTAATGTATTCCTTGCACCTTTGCATTCAGTCCTTCTCATCTTCCCCAGATACAAGAT
The DNA here is from genome assembly GCA_032191745.1 of Picea mariana. Classification (NCBI taxonomy): domain Eukaryota; kingdom Viridiplantae; phylum Streptophyta; class Pinopsida; order Pinales; family Pinaceae; genus Picea; species Picea mariana. The sequence goes on from JASDQU010371652.1 coordinate 21,382, forward strand.
ATCCTTTGAGGCCAAAAATGGGTTGAAAGGGGTGGCCGATTGGTTTTTCTACAAGAATTATTCATTCATCAGGGTTTACGGGACCACCCGGGACCCACATCTCTTACATTATTTCATCCCAAGACAATTGATGATAAGATAAATAACATATCAAACAATGGGGTCTGGGGTCACCTCATTGTTTCAAACCAACAATAAAATACTGTGGCCAGTCTTCCCTCTCCACATTATAATTTTTTCCATCTCCAATGCTCAATATGCAAGGAAGGAAGTTGAGACCTTAGAGGGATTAATCCTCTGATTGGGTGAACCCAAAGGCCATGATCCTCATGAACTGGATATCATTAACGTTAGGTTCGTCAGAATCACTCATCTAAATATTCACATCATGGATTTTGAGGAGGATAAGTTTAAAGGAGTACTCTTGTATGATGAGTTCATGCACCATCTACCCCATGAAGCTGCAAAATGAGAGCTTGATATTGAACAAGAAGAGTTCAAGATGGTAACTTTGGAACAATTCTAGAAATTGTGTCAGTAAGAGAAAGATATTGGTAGTGCCAAAGAACAAGAGAAGACCAAAAAGGAAGAACAATTGGAGTAGGAAAGGCTCCAGATAGAGAAATACTTTTAGAGAAGACAAGCTAAGGAAAATGTTAGAGTATAACGTGAACACATGGCACATCAGGCCGCTCTGGAGAATAAGAAAAAAGAGAAATATAAAAATATAGAGGAGGATGAGGAATCCAAGAGGATATTTGATGAAGAACAAGAAAAAAAAATGGTTGAAGAAGTAGAGGCGAAGTGATTGGCCAAATAATTTAAAGAAAAGAGAAAAGATGATGAGATTACAAAATAGAATCTAAACTAGGACCCAGGAACCCCTTCGACGACCACCCAAGGCATTGTGAATATACCTCCTCTAGAGTATACCCCCAAGCTCCATACTAGGCAATTCATCCCTGTCTTCTCAGGTTCTAAATTTCAAAGGATCTGTAGTCTCCATTGGAGACTACTAGTATGACAACAAAAATAGAAGTATCGAGAAGAGATCTTCGAAAATAAAAAGAGGAGAGGAATCCAATTCAAAGTCACAAGAAGGAAGGATTTTGGAATGGAAGGTCGACCCTGATCCTGAGGAGAATGCAGTTCAAGCGGCTTCAGCACTCAATTATTTTGCAGGATTAAACACCCTTCTATTTTGGAGGTAACTAATTCCTTGAACACTACGAGGAATCAGGTAACAGAGCTCGAAATATAGTTTAAGGATGTAAGATACCAATTGGACATAGATTTCCAGGAAGCTATCAACGCAATTGAAAGACTAAACTCAGGAAAGATAAGTGGTGCCCTATAGGCACAAAGAGACAACACGAATGAAGAGTTTGAAAAGAGGATGAAAATCCTATGGGACACCCACAAGGAGGAGTTGGAAGTAGAAAAATATAAACTTAGTGTCATTCAAGAAAATACTAGTGCGTTGACAGGTACCGTGGAATCCATCGAATCTCAAGTGTTGGTTGTGAGTGAAGATCTAGATAGGGTAAAGAATAAGCTCCTTGTTATACTAATCGATATACAAGTAGAGAGGAAAGAAAAATTAAGTCTTTAGAGTACTATGATTGAGACTCAAGGAAGGTATCGTGAAGCTAGTGAGGAATTTGAGGAGATGGTAAAATGGAAAGATAGGATACAAACTATACCTACCTCCCTACCATTTTATTCAAAAAGAGAAATAATCAAGTAAGAAATGTTGTTTGACACCAACAAACCTCTCTTCGGGAGTGTCCATTCCACCCAAGGGGTGGTTGCTGACAGATGCGCACAGTTGTGGAAAAATGTTAATGATCTCATAGCAAAGGAAAGAATACATCCATTTCAATCAATAGATAAAATGACTTATGTTAGCACCAGGGTGGTTGAAGTGGAATATCTAAAGAAGGCAATTTATACAAGCATTCAATATTTTTTTTTTTATGAAAAATCAATTGATGAACATATGTTATTTTCTACTTGGCTTACCCAGAAGATTCTATCCTTTGTAGACGCCACGTTTGAGCGGTTACATCAAGAAGTGGTTGCAAAAGTATGTAATGAAGAATCACTCTTAGAGAGATTACAATCGAGAAAGCTCAAGATCATGTATAATGACTACTCCACTTGGAAGGAACACGAAGGCCAACAGCAGGAGCAGACCCTAGTTAAATAAATATCTAAAGATTACAAAGCAAAATTAATTAAAGAAAATAATTGTGATTAACTAAGTAATACTTTAACTACAGATCACATTTAATGACCTGAGAAATAAATCTTAAGAAATCAATGAGAAATGTTATAAAAATGGTTGCGTATGCAGAGAGGGAGATATGAATCCCGAGAAGAGAAAACATTTAAGGGGGGACAAGGGACAGGCACGGAGGGTGGTTGGAGGAGTAACTGCATGAGTCGGCGAAGGAGGGATAAGGAAGAGAGAAAAGGTCGACTGGAGGGGGATTCGACAGAGGAGGGATTATTCTGAGGACTGTTGGACTTGCTGTGAGCACAGAGTTTCTGACTGTGGCTTTTGATCAGGGGAGGCACTAAGTTGCTGGAGGTTTTGGGCATGGAGGGCCAGGATATCCGTAGATATCCTGGAGCTAGGCAGTTTTCCTAGTTGGAAGGGAGGACAGTAGTTTTGGGCAGTTATTTTTCTGTTTGTGGCAGGGTTGATCTATGTAGCAGGGAGCAGGAAGGCGAAAACAAGGCAAAGAGGCAACATAAATTAGCATCAGATCCAGGTACTTGTTAAGTTATGTATTTATCTCATTCTTCCATGAATTTAGTATTTATTGATAAATCTAAGTTACTGAAGTTGCTGATATAAAAATCAACATTATGCTATGAAGTTATTGTTTTAGTTTACAAAATAAATGGCTTAGGAAACTTAATGATGTTTAGAAATATTAGGCTGTTACATATGGTATCAGAGCATCTTAGTTCGAAATCTGGTTCTAAGGGCCAAAGACCCAGAGTGTTAACTCTAGCCATGCTTAAACTACAAACAAAACACGTTCAGTTTGACCCAATATGACTAATACAGTACCCAAAAATATACTCAGGTAGTATCCCTTCATTATCCAAGCAAATGATCTCATAGATGTATCACAAGCAACTGCTTTAGGCAATATCCTATAACTGGATTATGTATGGTTACTATAGTTTTAGTCTAAATATTCAATGGAACACCCTTTAAAATAGTAGCAGCGAACCAAATAGCTTGAAGGATCACTTCCCACCAAATGGCTACCCTTAAAGCAGCCTGAATAAAGCTATTAAGCACAAAATAGAGGTGATAACTTAATTTTATTCGAGCAATACTTGTCAACGAAGTTTTGGGTAGAATAGACACCTGAAATCGATGAAAATGTCGAGGGAAGCTTCTATCGAAGGCTTGAAGATTGGAAAAATTTAATAACTACACGAACTACACTAAATAAAATGCAAGTAGATATTTGCAAGACCTGGGAAGGGCCTACTTAATCTCGTACTTACCCAAAAGAGGAACTGCGAATGCGCAGTAGGAAAAAGGAAATTTTGAAGACTAGTATTGCGCAGGAAGTGTGAAAACCACTTGCCTGTATTAGCCTCGGAGAAGTTCTAAATAATGTAAAAATCTCAAAGAACAAGAGGCCAATATAAATTTTAACCTTGCCAAGAAAGCAATTTTTACACTATGTAATGTTTTAGGCAACAAATTGATTATCCCGAAGGGGAGATGTCTATTATGCAGGAGGACGAATCTGATCCGTCAGATCTCGGATGAAATCTCGTCAACTGTTAGATCTCGAGAAGTTGTGCAGGGTTTAAGTCCTAGTGCGCAGGGGAGGAGTCCCGGAAGAGTCATCGGGATATCAGAGTCATCGAGGTTTTATAAATCCATAGAATTGAGACCTTGTGGTTCTCAAAATCCCAAGAATGAATCCCAGTCGTTGATCTCGGCAGGGACACACGTCATCATTCTGGGGAGGCGTCGAGATTTCACCCATCGAGAATTTTAGGGGTGTAGAACCATTGCGTTAAGGAATCACGATACGCGATTTCCCAATAGGATCAGAGTCGTTGGATCGGGTGGGGAAAGAAGATCTAAACCATTGAGGCATCTACGTCCAGCAGGAGCTCAGGAGAAGCCTACAGAAGAAGGAGAGCGATAACCGTCGGATCTCACATAGAAATCCCGTAAGCCGTAGGATCGGGAAGAGTTGCGCAGAGATTAGCCTCTGGAGGAGGAGCGCACGAAGAGGATTTATCAGAGCCGTCAGATCTTGGATCAGATCACCGAAATCCGTTGGATCTGCAAGAGTTGCACAGAGGTTCAACTTTCGTGAACAGCAGGGGAGAAATCCGGACGGGATTTGTACCGTCCGATTGGTAGGGGACACGTGGCGGAGATCGCGCGAGAGTCGGGATATTGGCCATCGGGAAATTGGAGTTCTCGAGGTCATGAGAACTGGGACCTTGAAAGTCTCGAAATCCCAAGATTCAATCTGAGCCGTCCGTTCACACGGGACAGGTGTCAGGGATCGGACGAAAGTCGCAGATCAGGAAATCAGAGTTCCTGAGGACAAGGAATTCAGGACATCGTAAGTCTCGAAACCTCAAGAGTTAATCAGGACCATCCATCTGCAAGGAAAGGTGGAAAAGGATCGGGCGCCGTCGGAGTTTTGTTCATTGGAGAATCGGGGATTCCGGTGACAAGCGGTTTATGCATTGAGAATTTGCGATCCGCGATATCCCGATGGGAGTTTTGAACCGTCCATCGGCGAGGACGCGTGGCGAGAGATCCCAGAGAGTCGGGGTTCGTCATATCGGAGTTTTCGGAGTCATGAAACTCTTGCACAATGAAATCGCGATTCGCAATTTCCCAATACAATCAGGGCCGTCCATCTGAGGGACAGGTGGCAACCATTAAGAACCATCGGCGGTTGGCCCCATCGTAAAATTGGGAATCGGCGTATCGGGGATTTCGTGGACACAAAACCCTTGCATTACGAAACCATGATATGCGAATTCTCGACACCATCATAGCTGTTGATCCAAGGGAAGCGTGTTCGAGGATCTGAAAGAGTTCGGGGTTTCGACATTTCAGGTTTCCCGCATATGAAGGAATCACAACCGGAGAAGTTGCGAAATCCTGAAATGCGACGGGTCCCACAACCATAGCGTTTAAGTGAGGACATGTGTCGGAAGGTCCAACCTTGCTGGGAGTTAACGATAGGTGGCATCGGAGATCGGAGGATCAGGGATCCTGAGGATGTAAGTCCTACACCTTTTAGTTTCGTGAAGTCCGAAATCCCGATAAGGGATAAGACTGCGGTCATAAGACGAGGTCATGTGGATCACAAGCATAGCTTAAAAGGGCTAATGCACTAGGAGCTCATCAGGGATTGGGGGATCGGGAATCCTAAGGACGTGTGCACGTTGGCATCACAAACGTTGAAACCCCGAATCCCGATAGGATGATACAAAGCCGCGGTCATGGAGGCAAGTCATATAGACCAACGTATAGCCAGTAGGGACTAGCCCATAGAGACGGAGCTCATCGGAAAATCGGGAATCGGGAGTCCGTAAGGATAGGAAACTCTTGGTATCGGGCATTAGGAAACCCCGACCCCGAAATTTAAGTAGGAAATTATACAGTTAGGAGCAAAGGGCCGTGAGCAATACAGAAGACAATGTATGTGCATCTAACTACATACATATGCATAGACGAATAAATTTATAAAAATAAATGATAGAAATTGAACGCAAAATACGAAAATCCGTACAGGGCTGGAATTACAAGCAAATCATTCTGTTTCAAAAGAGGAAATCACCATTCATTACCACAGCGTAAGGAAAGTTTATGCAATTTATTAATTCGAATAACCCCGCGTTCTTCATGAAGGTACTGAAACCGTGCATGACATGCAGAATAAATCGTACCTCTTACTATAGCTGAGGGCGAGCTCCGCAAAATGTACAGACAAGGGATTTGTTCCCAACGTTTCAAGGAGATTGGACTCCAGGTCCTGGATCTTATCAGGGGCCATATCAATATACTCTGTTTCTGCAAAACGAAATGGAGCATATACAGTAATAACCAGCACTAGCAAGGTGCTCAGAACAATGGCAAGGATGTGAGCCATGGCAAGGAGGGGGGATTCTGAAATCCCCTGAGCAGAGCAGAGGAAGATCTGTGATGGACAAAGACTGATGTGAGGAAAGTCTCAGCGGATGAGAAAGTGGGACAGAGGAAGAACGCATAGAGAGTTGAAAGGTTAACAGGTGTAGAAATTGGGGGTTAGATACAAGGGAGCTTATGAAATTCAGATGAGCACGTGGAACCCATGCGTTCCCGAACCCTTGGGTATATGTTCAATTATTATATATATATAATATAAAGTGTTAAAAATAATTTAAAGTAAATTAAATAATTTAGTATAAATGATTTATATATAAATAAGGTCAAATTAGTTTAAATTTAAAGTAAAGATAATTTGAGTTAAATTAGCGTAATAATAATTTTAAAATTAATTATTTTATTTAGTGTAAGGTTAATCTACCTTAAAATTCAATGTTAACCAAGCTTAGATGCTTCATCCTAACCCAAACCTAGCCAATTCCCCTGATGGAGTAGTGTTTTTTTACAGACAAGTAAAGAAAACTTACGCCCAACCCTGTTTCTAAGTTTAAGTAGCACCAATTGGAAACATCCTGGAACTCACCTTGATAACTTTGGGGTGATCCAGGTTAAGCCATACAAGCTGGTCAGGACTCGAAGGGGTCGAGGCAGGGGAGCATCGTCATGAGCACCACCAACGCCACCCACACCATCAACATTACCAGCACCACCACCACCATCGCCCAAACTAGCCCTCATACTGCGCTCGTTGGAAGCCATTAACGAGACTTTAAAGGGGTGTCAACCAGCAGGGATTGAAGTGGAACTCCCACCGTCTGGGATGGGTAATCCAGAAGCATCAAGGAACTCAAGGGAAGAATTTCCACCTAAAGACATCATGCGAGAGTTGCAGAAGATCAAACTTCCGGAGTTTGTCGGAGGTCACGCTAGTGAACACGCAGAAGCATGGTTGGAAGGCATGACAAGGTGTTTTGCCTTAAAGACTATGCGTCCAACTTGAAGGCAAAGATCAAAATTTTTCAGTTAAGAGACAGTGCCTTAAACTGGTGGGGCAACTTGGAAAGACAACTACACCTTACCCCAGACACAGTATCTTGGGAACTTTTCGAGGAGAGGTTCCGAAGGAAGTACCTACCAACATACTATGAGGAACAAGAAGTAGGGGCATTTCATGCCTTAGTACAAGGAAATAGGACTGTAGAAGAATACGAGATCAGGTTTATGGAACTGGTCAAGTATGTTTCGTATATGGACAATGACCAGCGACAGGCAGAGCGCTTCGTTTATGGATTGAACCCGAAGATAATAGCTATGGTGCGGATGTGGAAACCGTCCTCAGTAGCAGAGGTGGTAGAAAGTGCACGTTATGCGGAAGAACACATGAACTTAACAGGGGGTACAATGTCGGCATTTCCACATCGCCCTGGATTTGTAGGAAAGACCCCGAGGACATTTTCTAGGGGACGGGGCTAAAGGCCACCACCTTATGGTAACAGAGTCGTGCCAGGGACAGTAGCTGCAGGGATTTCAATGGCATCTAGTGCAGCATCTTGTTCATCATCAACGATGCAGACAGGACCATGACCATCTAGAGGAGCAGCTAGTAGGGGTAGGGGTTCTAGGGGAAGGAACTCGTTTAGGAATTGTATAGTAGACCTAGTGTCGATAATTGTATAGTAGACCTAGGAGTGTGCACTACCAGGTTGAAAGTATACGTCA
>JASDQU010371652.1:29310-50242 GCA_032191745.1 Picea mariana
CAAACACTTTGACTAGTTTGACCTTTTGGGGCTTCTAGATGACTCATGAGGGTTCTCCAACTTCACATGGCCATAACTCTCTAACCATGAGGAGTTATGTGACATTCCACATACCACCGGAAATGGCATGACATGTACTATCCATCTAGAATAATCTTTCCTGCAAATATATCAAAACTCATACCATTATCCATCAAACAAACTTGGGTCCATTACCCAAACCTTTGTGCAACCGGAATTCACTACCAAAATTTCTTCAAGGGTTGACATCAATGACAAGCAACCCAATTAATCAACATGTAGATGCCACGGTTGAACAATTACAACAAGAAGTGGCTAGAAAAGTCTGTAACGGAGAATTAGTATTAGAGAGATTGTAATCAAGCAAACTCGAGAGAATTTTTAACGACTACTCCACTTGGAAGGAACACGAATACCAACAACAGGAGCATAGCATGTCATGATTTCTAAATTTTCCATTTTCTGTCCAGATGTTGTTTTCTCCTGATATTGTAATATTTGTTGGAAAATGAAGAGTCCTTTTTGTAAAATGACTCAAATTTTTATAATAATCATGAAAAATGATTCTAAAGGGAGGCCCCTCACTATATAAAGGGGTATCTTCCTATTTGAAAGGGATTTTGGTCTTGGAACATAGGAGGACAATATTTTTACTGAAATTTATTTTTTGAATCCAAGAGACATTCTCAATCTAAATATTATGGTATTGATATGTGTGAATGAGACTTTTTTGTTTATGCATTTGTCTCTTTGTAACCTATGAATGTTAGTTGATGAATTACTTCAAAATTAATATTTGAATTTTACAATTATCATGATTTGTCAGAATGAATACATCAATAACGTGATTGTGTTAAGTTTCTCAATTCTTTGGTTCATACAAATTATGTTATCAAATATTTGTATAATTTGTGTCATGAAATTATTCTAATCAAGTAATATACATCTCTCATTGTATTCATTTATTTTGTTATTCTGCTCCTGATCAGGATAGGTTAGATTAAATAGCATTATTTTTCAACCACATTTATTTTACTTGTCATATCTTTGCGTTTAAGGTCATTCAATAGTGTTTTCTTTTCTTTTTTCTCATTAATTTTTAATTCATTTGAGAACCTTAGGTTCTTAGATTCATCTTTTAGTTAGTATGTCGTTATATTTTTGTTAGTATTTTAGTTATTTGGTAACCAGACCAAAATCTGGTTAGAAGCGCTATCCCAACCGAGAGTAGGTCTAGTTGGGACATGTAATCGAGCATTTTCCCTCAATTGATTGAATGAGTCAATCCATCGCATCAAAAAATGGCGCAAGAAGGAGGGCCACTGAACTGAATGGATACAAATAGAAATTTTAATTCTTCCCATTCTTCCCCACAAGTAAGATTTTCCTCCACAACTAATTCCCATCAATTTTTCTCTCAACATAATGACTTCCCTTCAGAATATACGATAAATACTCCAACTCAAGTTAACACTCACCGCATTTCCTCTCATCCCGAAACATATTTTTGTTCACCTCAACCTCATATATTAACTATCTCATAGATAGAATCTCTAGTTAGGCGATCAATAGAATGAACCAATCGAGCTTTGACTAGAAAAATTTGCAGATAGATCGGAAAACTTTCGTTGATTACTCTCTTCCTAAAAATCAGGAAAATATTCATCATACAGATCCTTATTTCGCTAACCCATACTCCTATCTAGAAAACCATTCGGTCGTGACTCATGAATGCCACGTTCCTAAAGACACATCTGATTTCCCTGAGGCTTCAAAATTCAATATTGAATATCATATACTCATCAATGGGGCAGGAGGTATACCACCCTCACCTCCTGAGTCTCCCCCTCACACCCCTAGAAATAAGTTTGAGGATAATTATGAAGAAGAGGATGGGTCTGAGAGTGAATTCAAAGATAACCCTTATCAAGTCATTGTATATCAACCCCTGAACATGGCCAAAGCAAATGAAAACCGAAATCCTCCTCCTTACCAACCTTGGTTGTTTGTTGATGCAGTTGTTGTACCTAGAATTCAACATGAAATGCCCAAACACCCTGAGAAATTCCTACCTAAATTTGACCCTAAAAAAAATGATTTAGTCAAGAACCATATTAAGAAATTTTTGTTGGTTGTTAGGTTACAAAGAATTCTCCATCAAGACATTGTGTGTTGTTTGTTTCCTCTTACCTTCAAAGAAAAATATTCTACATGGTATTTCTCTCTATAAGAAGTTTCCATTCCAATCTAGATTCCAATCTGGAGGACTTTTGAAAATTCTTTCCTCCGAAAATTTGGGGAAAAAAAGACACCATCCACCCAGGTCCTAGAACTATCAAGAGTAAAAAGGGATGCCAAGGAATTATTTATTGATTACAATCAACAGTTCCTAACTTCGTTAAATTGAATCCCAAGCACCTCAAAACCTATTGAAGATGTCATTATTGAATTTTATACATATGGTTTACCCATGTCCATAGACATGTATGTTAAAAATTATGAAAAGGATACTCTAGAAGAAGCTTTCCAAGAAGCCCTCAAATTTGAGAAAAATCTAGTAAGTTTAAAGGGTAGTTCCAATTTAGAACCATCTAAAGATAAAGGTAAAAACAAAATCCCCGCATCTAAATCCGATGAAGATAAAAAAAACCTTTGATTCAATGGATATGGAATCTCTTCAAAAAATTATTAAAAAGTTGTCCAACGACTTAGTTGACCTGAAAAGATGTAATGGAGAGGGATCTTCTAATCAGAAAAGGTTTTTCAAGTTCCCACCTAAGAAATATAGTAACACTCCCCCAACTAGCAAATCCTCCCCCTCTTAGACGAAAGGAATCAATATGGAATATATTTTCCAAGCCCTTCAAACCTGGGAAACAAAGAATATGGATGAAAACATTGATGAAGGGAATGGAATTCAAGAACTTCAAGAACAACCCCAAGATTCTGATGAGAAAGTTGAGAAACAGTTAAATGGTTTTTGGGACATATATTTTGGAGAATATGAAGAAGAAAGGGAAGATGTACGAATCTCACAAAACGTAGCAAGCACCAGAAGTGTTGATAAGAATATTCCCGATAACACCCCTGACATTCCTAATCCTGTTTCTCCCACTACCACTCCTCCCAAACAACCTTCTCTTTCAGCCAATACTACCCCTAATTCGTCCAAGAATACGTCCCCAATCCCAAAACAATAGATCAAACAACGAAGTCAAATATTTCACCTACACCCTTGGCCAAATTGGAATATAATTTTTTAGAAGATCTAAAGAAAACAAAATCCAACATTTCTTTGTTTGAACTAATGAAAATTCCGCAAATCCAAGAAAATTTCATCAGAACATTACAAGGTAAGACTTTTCCTAGATTTCATGAATGAAACTCAAGAACCAAAATGGTAATCATAGAGGTAACTTCGCCTAATAACAATATGTCTTCCAAAATCTACATGGCGACCAATGCATCCTTAACAAGTTAGAGATCCAGGTCCAACACTCCTTCTTTCCTCATCACTTTTGAAATATTCAATAGGAATGTGCATAATTGCATGGTGGACTCAGGAAATTCCCCTTAAATTCTGTGACAAGATTAACATCAAACCTGAACCATCTAACATTCAAATTATACATTTAGACAAAACTAAAGTTAAGGTGGTCAGGGAATTGAAAAAAGTTTTGATTAGGATGTCTGCTAACCCGAAAGTTTATAAAACCATAGATATAATAGTAGTGGACATTCTTGATAATTATGGTATGCTCTTAAGTCGATATTGGCCGACCATGTTGAATGGTTATTTCTCTACCGATTGGTCCCATCTATGGATCCCTTTCAATGGTAAAATGAACCAAATTAGGACTGACAGAGAAAGGTATATGAAACACGTAGTCACTTATTTCAATGATCCAAATGAACTGATGATGTTCAATCATTCCATTCTTGGTAATTATTCATTTCAGATGTTTTTTGGGAATTCCATAATTGAACCATCAACTCTCATGGAATGTAACGCTAAATCAGAAATCCTTCATTGCACCAAGATTATTGAGTCTAGTTGCGATATAGATGATCAAACTAACCATCCCCCAGATGTACATACCAATGTAAATTTTAGAGATAAGTTAGAAAAATGCATTGATTCTACTAACCTTTTGAAAACCAAAAATTATGAAAATTCAAAAATATCATTTGAAATAAAAAAAAGGTGATCCTGATATGTGGATGTTATTCTTTGATGGATCAAAATCCTTAAAATGTCCAGGTGTGGGTTTTATACTAAAATACCCAAAAGGTACTAAAATGTTAATCGCATGAATATTGGAATTTCCTTGCTCCAAAAACACTGTTGAATACAAGGCCCTTGTACAGGGACTTAGGAAGGAAGATGACTTGAAAGCAGAAAAAATCAATGTATTTGGTGAGTCTGAAATCATTGTCAGATAGGCATGAAATACTATTCATTTCCTTTCAAGTCACTTAAAAAATTATCAGTCTGAGGTCTGGGAGCTAATTAAATATTTCACTCCTTTCAATATTAACATTGTTCCCTGGTCGTTAAATTCCGACATTGATTTATTGGAAAATGTGGTGTTCAGTTTAATACCCTCAGACAAATTGATGCCTGACTCTTTCTCTATTGAAATTTTGTACAGACCATCAATTCCAAACAATATCGTAAGTTGGAGGGTCTTTGACAATGACCATAAACTCATCAATTTTCTACACCTCAAAGATACCTTCAAGGATTCTATCATAGATGAAGGCCAACATGACATACTAATGAATACTAACAATAGCGATGATATTAAAGTAGTAGGCATGTCCAACAATATTCCCAAGAGTGTGGTCAGGTTATAAAAACTCTACGACCTTGAAGACAAATTCAAGAAGGTCACAAACTGCAGTACCAACAACTCATACCTATATTTTGAAACAGTAAACCTGGGATTCAATTTTTCTCCTCGGAACGCCAACCTAGTAAAAAACTGTTCTCCTAAATAAAAGTAGGAATACATCAAGTTATTCAAAGAATATAAAGAAATTTTCTCCTGGATGTATGAAGACCTCAAGGCATATGATACAAATATCATACAACATGTCATTCCCATGAAAGATCAAACCAAACCTTTCCAACAGAAGCTGAGGAAGATACACCCCAGCCTCAAACCTCAAGTTAAATTAGAGCTAAGTAAATTGTTGGTGGCTAGAATAATTTTTCTGGTAAGGCATACACAGTGGATCAAACTTAGTACCAGTAAGAAAAAAGAATGGGGATATTTGACTCTATGTTGATTTCAGAAATGTAAACAGATCCTTTGAAAAACATAATTACCCTATACCTTCCATGGAAACAATTATGTAATGCATGTCTAGATTGATTCTCAGGGTATCAGCAAGTACTAGTATCTCATGAAGATCATCTAAAAACAACTTTCAGAACCAAATGGGGAACATATTCCTATATAAAATGGTCTTTTGGATTGATAAACACTGGAGCCACGTTTCAATGAGCCATGGACATTGACTTTAGAGGTCTCCTAGGAGAATGTGTGGTAGTGTACCTAGATGACGTGACCATCTTATCGAAGAATAAAGAAGATTATATATATCACTTGAAGAAGTTATTTAATCAATGCAAGAGATACAACATATCTCTAAACCCCAAGAAATCCTTTTTATCCATGGATGAAGACAGACTTCTGGGTTTCATCGTCTCCAAACATGATATGCAGATTGAACCCAACAAGACTGAAGAGATTGCTAAGATCCCCGCCCCTCACAAAAAAAAACTATGCAGTCATTCCTCGGAAAGATAAATTTCATCAAACGATTCATACCCATTTTTATCGAGACAGTAAAACCTCTACACAATATGATAAAGAAGAATGATTAATTTAGTTGGGTATCTAAAGAAAAAGAGGCTTTTGACAAAATAAAAGAAGATATTAATCAATATTCAGCACTGTTGAGTCCATATTTTGATTGATATTTCATCCTCTAGAAATTTTCCTCACATACTACTTTTGCAACGATCTTAACACAAGAGAACTCAGAAGGAGATGAGTTTTTTGTGGCGTTTATGAGTTCGGGCCTATAGGGGGCTAAGATAAATTATCGTGAAGTTGATAAACAATCATATGTGGTGTTCAAAGCTATCAAACACTTCCATCCATTCATACTCAAATATAAAACTAAGGTTATTGTTCCTTACTGAGTTGTTAGGAACCTCCTGATACAAAAATTCTTGGTAGAAAAAAGAGCAAATTTGATTACAAATCTACAAGAATATGACTTGGATATCAAACCTGCGAATATCGTTAAAGAACGAGGGATAATCAAATTAGATACAGAGTTCCCTTGCGTTGAGTCTCATGAAGATGTTCTCTATCAAGACTCTGAGCCGTTTTAAAAGGAAGTATGTTACATCCCAGTTGGTTCATATCCCAGTTTTACGAAATAAAATATTACCTAACTCATGGATCGAATCCACATTATCTAGACCCTAAGAAGGAAAGGGCTCTAAGGATAAAATCCTCCCAATATCAGCTAATACATGGAATTCTATGCAGAAAAATTTATGATGGTGTCTTCCTTAGGTGCTTGGAGAAAAGAAATGTTGAGAAAGTCTTGAAAAGAAATGTTGAGAAAGTATAGTCCAAGCTCCATGATGAACCTCTAGGAGGACATTATGGTGGGGATACTAATGCAAAAAAAATCCTTAGAGAAGGATACTACTAGCCTTCCCTATTTAAATATTCTCATGCATACTCGATGAAATGTCAACAGTGCCAAACCTCGGCCGGGAGAGAAAATAAATTTTCTTTCCCCTTACAACTTGTCATCATCGAGAGCCCTTTCCAGTAGTGGGGATTATAAGTTATCAGGGAGATCAATCCAAACTCATTACAGTTGTATACATACATCCTAACAACCATTGATTACTTCACCAGATGGAGCGAGACAATCCCTTTGAAGAACATCAATCAAAATTAGGTGATTTCGTTCCTTGAATCATACATCATTACCAGGTTTGGAATCAAATTTTTAGTTTTTGATAATGCCAAGTATTTTTGTTCTCTTAAGCTAACTGAAGTCACCCCTGAAAGAAATATCAAGGTTAATTACTAATCGAATTACTATCCATAGGGAAACGGTCTAGCATAATCCACTAATAAGAATCTCATTAAAATCCTCAAGAAGACTGGTAATGATAATCAAATAAATTGGTATCTCACTCTTTTGAATGCTCTTTGGGCTGATAGAGTAAATCCCAAGTCATCCGTTGGTAACTCCCCCTTTTTCCTAGTTTACGGACAAGAAGCCATAGTACCAACCCATACTTTCTTACCTGCTTTGCAATTGGCCCAATCCGTACAAGATGAAGCCTATCCGCTAATCGAAGAAAGATTAAACATGTTGTTGAAACTCAAAGAAGAAAGAGAAAAAGATAAGATGAACTTAACCCAACAACTAGAAATGGTTAGAAGGTGGTTCAATAGATCAAATGCAAGAAGTAAATATTTCCAAGAAGGAGATCTTGTTCTCAAGTGAGACAAAGCTAATGAACTTAAAGGAAAACAATCCAAATTCTAGAAACTATGGCTAGGATTCTATCCAATCCACTAGAAAATAGGCCCTAGACTTTCAGGCTCAAAACACTATAGGGAGATAAGGAGGAACTCCTTGTCAATGGAAAAATACTGAAGAAATACTTCTCTTGGTCACCTACGGTGATGTAGCCTTGTACATAGTAGTTTCTCAGTTGTAGTTTTATTTTTAGTTTTTCTTTTAAAAAATATGACTGTCATTTGATGTTTTTCCTTCCTTTTTTTCTTTTCTTTTCTAGTTTACAATAAACCCTCTACTATTGTCTGCTACTTTGGGCCAGTTGTTCTTTTTCATCAGAAACCCAGTTTTTTCGTTAACAAATGGTAACAAGGAAAATAGGAACATGTTCATCTGTACCAAAAGAAAAGCTTTGGACCCTTAAATTCTATACTTTTCGACGATTTCCATCTTTTATTCACTCTTATGTGACCACTCTCACGTCATGTTGATGTTCCTTTTTGAGCTTCCTGAAATATCCTGAATTCAGTGTCTTCCACATAAATCCAGTGTCTCTTCCCCTTGATCCCCAATTTTAAAATGCATCTGTGTTTTGTGTTTGTAGACCCACTAAAGACGATTTGTCGACTGAGACTAGAAAATCAAAATGACTTTTGTATCACCCAAATTCCTATTTACCGCCACCTATATTGCAATCTCTATATCTAAATTATATATCTAAAAGGTGGATTCATAATAATAATCATTAGGAATTTGAAAACGCTATTGCGAAATATGGGAAGTACAGGTAAACCTGTCGGGGCTATGGATGCTTGCTGGTAGAGAGGCCATGCTTGTATGATGTTGAGGTATGTTCATCGAGGCTATGACTGCTCACTGACAGTGAAGCAATGTCGGGAAAGAGAGTTAAATAAAACACTTCGGTCTACAAAAATCGACTTAATTTTTTGTAGTGGTGTCACTCTCCCAACTTCACAATGAATTTATGAGAAATTACCTGGAAAAAAAAAAGGGATCACTTAAATTATGTGGAAGATCATTGATGACAGTTTCCTCATTAAGGATTGCATAAATACCATTGAATGTGGGGTCTGTAAATTTAATACTCAATGGGCCTTTGGAAAAGGTAAATGTTGCTTCTATCTCATTGAAGACTCTTTCTCTTTTTGGAATTCAGAGATAATTGGTTCACTCTAGTAAGTCTCCATTTTTTGTGGGGCATCCCACAACAACGCCCCCATATTTCTAAATTTTGTGGGGCCCCCAAAATATTTTCTCTTTTTTCTTTATTCACCTATATTTTTCCCTACAAGAATGGTATCCTTACTTTTCTAGGAAAACCACAGCCCTAAATAACTACGATCTTAGTGCTCCGATCATTCTAGCTCTTATCCTACTTTCTTGCGTAAAGTCCCAAAGTTTGTGCTGGACTATCAAGCAACCACTTACCCTAGTGGCATCCAAAAATTGGACTTTTCTCTGCCTCATTTTATTCCTTTCTTAAATAAATTGTCTTTATCACTTGCGGAATATAATCGTGTTTCTAAGGTGTCGAAGGGATATTACCTTCAATACCATCCTTGTCGCGATACCTTTTAAACTTCACCTTATCACACTCCGAAAAGAAAATTCTGATGGATTTTTTAACCTTATCATGCATGTCCCACACGTTCTCCTAAGATGAAATAATATTCTTCTATACCTTTATCATCGGAGCTCAAACTTTTCGTATCTTTCAAAGTCCCGACAGCCAAACCCCGAAATCTAGTAAAACACATGGTTTAGTGCTCCTTTCCAAGAAACAAATATTTTGTCGATTCCTTTCCCTCGAGTTTTAGTTCTGCACTCATCATGATTTACCCCAAAGTCAATACCCTGACAAGTCCCACCTCAGTCCATATTAATATTCATTGGTTGACATGTCATGCTTTCACATTGGGCCACTTGTTAGGGAATATACCTTCGATACCTTTACCGTCAGAGTACAAACAAATCTCAACCCTGATAATGGCATTATTCGAGAATCTGGTTTAGTGCTCCCCCCGATGTTTTAATCAATGAAACTAACCCACTTAATAATATTTAATTTTGGAAATGTCGTGCATTAATAGGAAAAACTAAGATCACATTTGGTAAGATCCACGTACACACCTAAGTTATGGCATACCCGTTCTAATTGAATGTGCATTACAAATTATAAAAACACCCTTTTAGGAAACATATTGCACTGTAATATTTCAAAACTTAGTCCATGAAGTTTGATTTTCGTCTAGACTCCCTCTCTCAATGAGATTTTCATCTCTATTACTGCAACTTCTTACTTACCGATAACCTTCAATTTTCTATCGTTTAAACCAGTTTTATTTTTTATTTTTTTTTATTTCATCTAATGATTTATACGTAATATAATATTATATTTTGTTTAAAAATGTTATTGCAGGTTAATTTGGTTATTCATCATGTTGATCCAAAATCCCAAAATACCTAGGAGTTCGGTTTACTTCCAGGGTCCCGCGGGCCCCAAATCATCATCCCGACTGGTTGAAACTTTGGTGACTAATACAATTCCTCATACTGGCGAGGACCACTTCCACAAATTTGAAAAGATCCATAAGATTTTTGAATCCATAGAGTTTCCTTAAGACAACGAAGTCTTAGAGGTGTTCCAGAATACACTAAAAAGAAAAATTCACCAAGTAGCTGCCAGGCCACAACTATTCCCATATAACAAGGCATCACAGTGGTTCCTCAAATAATTTGACCCTTCCATAGTTCTCATCATGAGTAAATAAGGAGCACAAGTATCTTCTCTCATACCAGAGGATATTATCTCTAGGTATCACCTTCCCACTCCTACTTGCTTGTTGAATGAACCTTTCCTAAAAGGGTTCGCACATGCAAGCAAAGGACTGAAAAAATAGATAAAACATTGGTGGGAGGATGAGGATGAGACTCTTAAACAAGGACAAAAACTAGTCCCCACCCAAAGGCTTAAAACCCCTTACAATCTTCTGATGTGCATGCTCTGCTGATTATATCGAGAAGAGAAGAGTCTGCACTTCCAAATTGACTCGCTTCCATTAGCGCACATCATCATTAAGACATGACAGATATTTCACTGGGCGGATATCTTGGCCTTTAAAATTTTCCTACACGCTAAAAATCTCCTAGGTATGAAAAATCCATGCTTTTATATGTCTTCTTGTATGATAGACGTCATTTTTTCAGCAATTAATTTTCTCAAATTGGGATGGAATTGGAACTGAAGTCTGCCCCCTGTATTTCTCCCAATTGTGGAGTGTAAATTTATAACAACATTTTTATGAGATTTGTAATGTATTCCTTGCACCTCTACATTCAGTCCTTCTCATCTTCCCTAGATACAAGATATCCTTTGAGGCCAAAAATGGGTTGAAAGGGGTGGCCGATTGGTTTTTCTACAAGAATTATTCGTTCATCAGGGTTTACGGGACCACCAAGGACCCACATCTCTTACATTATTTCATCCCAGACCAATTGATGATAAGATAAATAACATATCAAACAATGGGGTCTGGGGTCACCTCATTGTTTCAAACCAACAATAAAAGTCTGTGGCCAGTCTTCCCTCTCCACATTATAATATTTTCCATCTCCAATGCTCAATATGCAAGGAAGGAAGCTGAGACGTTAGAGGGATTAATCCTATGATTGGGTGAACCCAAAGGCCATGATCCTCATGAACTGGATATCATTAACATTAGGTTCAACAGAATCACTCATCTAAATATTCACATCATGGATTTTGAGGAGGATAAGTATAAAGGAGTACTCTTGTATGATGAGTTCATGCACCATCTACCCCATGAAGCTGCAAAATGAGAACTTTATATTGAACAACAAGAGTTCAAGATGGTAACTTTGGAACAATTCTAGAAATTGTGTCAGTAAGAGAAATATATTGGTAGTGCCAAAGAACAAGAGAAGACCAAAAATGAAGAACCGTTGGAGTAGGAAAGGCTCCAGATAGAGAAATACTTTTAGAGAAGACAAGCTGAGGAAAATGTTAGAGTATAACGTGAACACGTGGCACATCAGGCCACTTTGGAGAAGAAGAAATAAAAGAAATATAAAAATATAGAGGAGGATGAGGAATCCAAGAGGATATTTGATGAAGCACAAGAAAAAAAAATGGCTGAAGAAGTAGAGGTGAAGTGATTGGCCAAAGAATTTGAAGCAAAGAGAAAAGATAATGATATTACAAAATAGAATCTAAACTAGGAATTAGGAACCCCTTCGACGACCACCCTAGGCATTGTGAATATACCTCCTCTGGAGTATACCCCCAAGCTCCATACTAGTCAATTCATCCCTCTCTTCTCAGGTTCTAAATTTCAAAGGATCTGTAATCTCCATTGGAGACTACTATTATGACAACAAAAATAGAAGTATCAAGAAGATATCTTCGAAAATAAAAAGAGGAGAGGACTCCAATTCAAAGTCACAAGAAGGAAGGATTTTGGAATGGAAGTTCGACCCTGATCCTGAGGAGAATGTAGTTCAAGCGGCTTCAACACTCAATTATTTTGCAGGATTAAACACCCTTCTGTTTTGGAGGTAACTAATTCCTTGAACACTACGAGGAATTAGGTAACAGAGCTCAAAATATAGTTTAAGGATGTAAGATACCAATTGGACATAGATTTCCAGGAAGCTATCAACACAATTGAAATACTAAACTCAGGAAAGATAAGTGGTGCCCTATAGGCACAAAGAGACAACATGAATGAAGAGTTTGAAAAGAGGATGAAAATCCTATGGGACACCCACAGGGAGGAGTTGGAAGTAGAAAAATATAAACTTAGTGTCATTCAAGAAAATACTAGTGCGTTAATAGGTACCGTGGAATTCATCAAATCTCAAGTGTTGGTTGTGAGCAAAGATCTAGATAGAGTAAAGAATAAGCTCCTTGTTCTACTAATCAATATACAAGTAGAGAGAAAAGAAAAATTAAGTCTGCTGAGTACTCTGATTGAGACTCAAGGAAGGTATCGTGAAGCTAGTGAGGAATTTGAGAAGATGGTAAAATGGCACGATAGGATACAAACTATACCTACCTCCCTACCATTTTATTCAAAAAGAGAAATAATCAGGTAACAAATTTTGTTTGACACCAACAAACCTCTCTTCGGGAGTATCCATTCCACCCAAGGGGTGGTTGCTGACACATGCGCACAGTTGTGGAAAAATGTTAATGATCTCATAGCAAAGGCAAGGATACATCCATTTCAATCAATAGATAAAATGACTTATGTTAGCACCAGGGTGGTTGAAGTGGAATATCTAAAGAAGGCAATTTATACAAGCATTCAAGATTTTTTTTTTATGAAAAATCAATTGATGAACATCTGTTATTTTCTACTTGGCTTACCCAGAAGATTCTATCCTTTGTAGATGCCACGTTTGAGCGGTTACATCAAGAAGTGGCTGCAAAAGTATGTAATGAAGAATCAGTCTTAGAGAGATTGCAATCGAGAAAGCTCAATATCATTTCTAATTACTACTCCACTTGGAAGGAACACAAAGGCCAACAGTAGGAGTAGACCATGTCATGATTGCTAAATTTTTCATTTTCTGTCCAGATGTTGTTTTCTCCTGATATTGTAATCTTTGTTGGAAAATGAAGAGTCTTTTTTGTGAAATGGCTCAAATTTTTATAATCACCATGAAAAATGATTTAAAGGGAGGCCCCTCACTATGTAAAGGAGGATCTTCCCATTTGAAAGGGATTTTGGTCTTGGAACTTAGGAGGACAATATTTTTACTAAAATTTATTTTTTGAATCCAAGAAACATTTTCAATCTAAAGATTATGTTATTGATATGTGTGAATGAGACTTTTTTGTTTATGCATTTCTCTATTTGTAACATGTGAATGTTATTTAATGAATTACTTCAAAATTAAAATTTTCATTTTACAGTTATCATGATTTCTCAGAATGAATACAACAATAGTGTGATCGTGTTAAGTTTACCAATTCTTTGGTTCGTACAGATTAAGCTATAAAATATTTGTATAACTTGTGTCATGAACTTATTCTAATCAAGTAATATACATATCTCATTGTATTCATTTATTATGTTATTCTACTCCTAATAAGGATAGGTTAGATTAAATAGCATTAGTTTTAAACCACATCTTAGATTATTGGTCATATCTCTATGTTTAAGGTCATTCACTAGTGTTTTATTTTCTTTTTCTCATTATTTTTTAATTCATCTGAGAACCTTAGGTTCTCATATTCATATTTTAGTTAGTATTTATTTAGATTTTTGTTAGTATTTTAGTTAGTTGGTAACAAGGTCACAATCTAGTCAGAAGCGCTATCCCAAACGAGAGTGTGTCTAGTTGGGAGATTTCACTGGGCGTTTCCCCTCAATTGATTGAACAGGTCATTTCAACCTGTCAGCACAACTTATTGGGATGAATGTTCCACCCAACCATATAATGATTGTTCCAAATCTCAACATCCAGTCACTCCAAAGTGGAGGCTAGTAATCCACAAAAGAGGGTGGTCTCTCACAGTCCAGTCAAAGCTCATAAATCTCACAACAGTTCCAAACCTCCAGTTTCTTTTTTCCCCCACAACTTTCATTACCCAAGGAATGTACCCCCTTCATTGCTCATAGTACCTCAGGTTGTACCATTCATTTATCTGGGCCCCTAGTGCATTTGGTTGGCTATGAATCACTTAGTTGGGAACTATTGAACTCTCAACTACTTCATAATTTCTTATAACCAAATGGATATTCTCTTACAACTGTATCAATTTTTCCTACTAGTTCTCTTCCTCCTGACCTTCCCAACCCATGGAATTCACCATTTGTTTATCAGGGATAACCCAAGGGATGTACCATCCATTTATTAGGGATAACCCAAGGAATGTGTCATTTTTTTATTAGGGTATCTCTAGCACAAGTAACTAGGAATCTCTTAGTTAGGAACTTAAGGGAACTTGATTATAGGAAAACTATCAACAAACCAACAAAAAACACTTGTTGTTTAGTGCAAATCACACCGAAGTTCACTCTTCAGGCCTAAAAACCAGGCTCTTCAATTTCCTAACTCCAATTCACTCTAGAGTTCACCCTCCATGGTTGCACCAGCTCCAATATCTCTTTATTTCTCTCTCCTTTCTTCCCACACACAAAATTGACTTCCCGAAACTTCCTGTCACAACCCATACAAACTTCCTCTTTGTGGCTTGCCATTCTTGACTCACACTCTTCCCCAAGCTGATTTTACTCAACCCCCATATTCCCAATAACTCTAGGATGTGACCACTCACACCCACCCTCTTACATGTATTCAATGATTGGATTTGGGAACACTTAATAAAAAATGGGAAGGTTTGTATATGATACGCAAGTACAGGGAAATGGGTTTAATTAATATACATAGGTAATCCCCCCTTTTTACCCCCCTTGGCCATTATCCTAGACAGTTCCTTCTCTTGTGGATTATTTCAGACCCCATCCATTTTCCAAGTGCCCTTATTAACTGACATCACATTTTTATTATTAAAACATTGAAATACAATTCACATATTGCATCGCTTGATTGTAGCCACATTAAATCAATACGAGCTCTTTTCCCAGACACATCAGCTCACCAACCTAATTCACAATTCTAAAATTACATTATAATTCATAGGGATTAGAACTGGGGATGTTACACCCCTAATGTATTCCTAGCCTCATCTACCCACTCAAACAAAGATAGAGAATTTATTAGACTACTCCCATCAAATGCATAGAACTAACAAATCTCTTTCTCTGGAAAATAATTCATAATAATCCACAAGAACATAGCTTCCTCAATCAAGAAAAGATTTTATTTTTATAATGTCTCATAATATAATAACTCCCTCCCAACAAAGTGTCTTAGCCCTCCCATTCCCCCTACTTAATACACTTGGGGTGAAAGTAGGCTTAGGAGATGAAATACAAGTGTCACAAAATGGGTAAAAGGTCCAACAAAACTCATCCCTCTTAGCATTTTTATCCTAGATCAACTTAGGAAGTAATTTCAACTCAATTTTCTTCTTACTAGGATCATAAGAAATTAGGACTTCACAATCCTCATTGAACAAGAGTCCCTTCCCTTAATCATAATATACATAATTTAATTAACTTCCATCAAGGCTACTTCCATCATTCAACATAAGTTAGTGTGGATCCCAAGAACATAACATGTACAAGGTTATGTTTCCAAAGGACATCATAGTATTTATCAAAACATGAACCACAATGCTTTCTAAAATTTTCATTAATCATAAAATACAGTGAATCAATGAATTATCAAGGGCATATTCATCAAGGAAATAATGAGTTCAAAAAATCATCCCGCAACCGAGCATCATAATTTTCATCATAAGCTAAAAAATAAGGTCCTCAATGAAGTATCAACCAAAAAAATAATAATAGACTAGAGCAGGTGTTACACATGGTAATCAAAAGTGAGACCACTCAATTACAAAATATCCCGTGAGTTTCTATGAACAATATCTACTCAATAACATTCCACAGCCTTCCTAAATGTCTACTCCAACAATATCAATCACTTGGTGAACCATTGGATTTATATCTACCTATATGAAAATGCTTTTAAACTCGCCTATTATATTTATTTCCATTCTATCCAATTGTATAATATGAAGTGAAAATTTAAATGATTTAGCATTTATTTTCTAGCATATTAAGAATGACATGACATTGGAAAATGCACCTAAATCAACCAAAACAATATGCATGATATGATTATATACTTGAAAGCTAATTAGGAAAGGTGGAGTTCTAGATCTCAATTACCTATGGTGCAATTAATAGTGGAAACCATCATAGTTGGATTGGGTTCTTTCAGTGTCTTTATTAATTAGTTTCATTGTTGAATGATATTCAGTAGCTCACACAAAGAGATGTTCTCCTTGATTTTTCTCATATTATCCACTATATTGTAATCAACTTTGGAAATAGAAGTATATGATGAAGTAGAAGCATGAGGTTTTGGTTTTACCATTGAAGGATTAGGAGAGGTAGTCAGTCAAGTCTTGTTAAAGAATAATTTATATTTCCCTAAATGGATTTAACTTTATCCGTTTCTACCTCTTCCCATTCATCAACCTCAAAATATTTCATTATTTTCATAGGAAACAAATCTCATAGAACCTTGGTCAAGGAAGGATTTGATCTTTCATTTCCTTCAGCCTCTTATCCTCTTTTAGGTTTACAATATTCTTGAGTAAACACTTCTAGCAGATTAGGAATTCAGGGAATTTATTTTCACCATGGTTTGTTTGGTGTACTAAACATCAATTTTCCATAGCTATCTCATTTAAATAGTCTTCCCAAATATTGATTTGTGTAGGATTTATTATTGGGGCGGTATTGTTGTTAGATTTTTGGTAAATGTCATAACCTCTATTGATGGAAGTAACTTCTTCATATTTTCACTAAAAAACTAGAAAATAAGTTGCAATGATTTGTAGTTTTGTAATCTATGTTGTTATCATCCTTAGGAAGAGTAATGTGTTTTCTTCTATTATCCATGGGAGGAATGATTCTTGATGGTTTAATTTTGAGAGTAGGTGTTTCGATTAAGGGTGACTTATATTGTTCTATTTTGATAACTTCATTGTATGCATCCTCAAAGGTTTTATTACTAATTCATTTAATAAGAAAGGATATTTTGAGGTAAAATTCTAAATGTATCTCCCATGGAGGTGTCTTATTAACAGGGATACAATGATATAAGGTCTTGAACCTTCTGTTAAAGTCCTCATCCTTCTCATTAGGTTCTAACTTTAATTTGGTCTTTTGTAAAGATAATGAGAGTCTGGGAGTTTCTTCATCACTGCTGAGGAAAAGGTATGGAAAGCATTGCTCAACAATTTTCGGATCTTGTTGGGCTAAGGAAAGATAGTTGGGAATGTCACCCAGGGTTTTTATCCTTAAGACAATCACTTAATCCACTAGTATTAATTACAAGGGATCAAGTTCAGTTTTTATCTATTATATGTAATAGTGTAAAAGAAATAAACTTAAAAAAAAATTACATGAATGTGTATAGAAATTACAAGAATGTGTACATGAAGATAAAAGCAAAAGAATGAACCAGATCATTAAAACACATGTGCGAGACTAAAACAATAATATGATTTTTTCATTTATTTCATTCTGAGATACAAAACTGAGCTCTCTTTACAAACCCCTGCGAGGGTAGGGACCAAAGTAAGATTTAGAATCCTTTGATGGGCACCATACAAAAAGACTCTGGCAACAAGAAGAAAACTGAAGCTAAAGATCTAGGTCAGCTTGGCACAAAATGTTGTCACTTGAATATACAAGATATTCTTTATCAGCCATGAAATTAAATTCATAAACAAACAAGAATACATAGACTGCCAAAAATAAATCATACACCTTTAAAACAAGCTACTGAAATATATGATTCAGGTTTTTGAATCATGTTTCCTTCAATAAGACCTTGTTGTCATCAAGAGGGTTAAGCCTTCTAGTAAATTCAGAATGAATGAAAGTTGAAAGTATCTCACTAGTGTAGATCAAACCTTATGGATTTAGTTATCCTTCTATTCTCCCCCTCTTTTCTCTTCATATCATTGAGATTTTATTCCTTTTCAATAAGTTATGGTAGTTCAACTACCTTTCTTTAGTTAAGCCAAATTAGCTTAACTAATTAGTTGAGACAAGTAATAATAATATATATAAATAAAGATCTAATTAATAATAACTAAATAGGTGGGACCCCTTGTGACTCTCAATTATTTCTTTTAATAATCATCAAACATGAAATATTAAAATCAATCATTTGATTTCAAATATACCCTCCTTGTAACTCTTGTTCTCGTAATTGTGATCAAATATTTTAATTATCAACAAAATATAATGTGACCATATCCAAAAAAAATATTATATCCATGCTGTCCCAAAAAGAATGCCTAAATATATACTTGTTGTCCAAAACTTTGTCCAAGTAAAAATACATTTTTCAACATATAAAAAAACATTAAACATCATCAAAATCTATATTTTCTATGAGAGGCATTAGGCCTTTTCTCACTTTGTCCCCTTTTGAATTTTCGGTGGCAACCTTTGGTTGGTTAGAACCTTGAGGCTGAAGTTTGTTGATAATATGAGAACAATCATCCTTAAGATGGAGGCGATATGAGACTGATTTGGCAGATTCCTTGGATGAGTCAGAGGGAGTAGATATCCCTTTTCCCTTGCCCTGTACAGGCTTGAGGACATCGATTTTTAATCTCTTACTAGCATGGAATGAGTGTACGGGTGAGACAACATGGGTGACTTGGGCATTTGGATTAATCAGTGGTAGTGGCAGTGGTAAAGAAAATTATATAGTGGGACAATTGTGGTGGTGAATAATAGGCTGGTGGGCAATCTCTTTCCAACCATCGTTGGCGGGAAGTTCTGGTCGCATTGACACATGAGGAAGGACTCAGATGCCAGAGAAATTTTGATGTTCTTGGAAAGCAGGTCTTTCGGGTCGGGGTTGGCGGATTCCATGGAATATTAGGTTTAATGATGCAGGAGCATTGCCAACTCAGCAAGCAAGCCAGCACATCAAGCGGAGATTAGCTGGGAAAACAAACTCAAAATTTTGAAAAGTGCTTTGGGATTGTTGCGCAAGTCTTCAATGAATCATTAAGATATGGCGCACTTGTGTTGTAAAGGGGACCTTGAGCCTTTAAGCTCTCATCCTTAGTAGATAAGAAGACATTTAATAAATTTAATGCAGGTAGATAGATGTTTAAGTCTAGATTAGACAGTTTCAGTTTTCGAGAGGGAAAACGGATATAGACACCCTCACTTGTACATTGTAACATTATTCAGAATCAAGCATTCAGAAGGGAGAGAAAGCAGAGAAATTGTATGCAGAATCCCCATGTACAGAATTGAATTAATAGAAGCAAGTCTTTGATTCAATTTCATGGCTGGTGTCATTTCTCCGTGTATGTTGTTTATGTGCTCATGAATGTTTGCTTTCTGGTTATGCATTTGCTTTGAATATGCTATGCATGAGATTTCAGGTTTTTAACTGAAGTCTAAGAGAGAGAGAGAGAAGAGAATAAGTTTCAATTGTTTCTCTGTCTGAGCCAGGAGATTCCTGCATAGAGTG
This sequence comes from Picea mariana, assembly GCA_032191745.1. Classification (NCBI taxonomy): domain Eukaryota; kingdom Viridiplantae; phylum Streptophyta; class Pinopsida; order Pinales; family Pinaceae; genus Picea; species Picea mariana. The sequence goes on from JASDQU010371652.1 coordinate 49,093, forward strand.
CAGTTGAATTCATCCACAAGAGTGCATTGATGAAGGCTCGATAGTTAAACACTTATTCTCATTCACCTAGAAGTTATAGGGTTGTTGTGGAAGCCATGTGAAGAGCGCACATGCAGAATTAAAAGTGTCAGTTATTAATCTGAGCAAAAGAAGGCAGAGACTACTGTTGCTGAAGGCGCACAGAGTCTGAAAGACTCAACACTAGGGGGTTGTTGAAAGTCAAGCACGAAGAGTGTTCGCAAAGTCTCTCTGAAGAACCAGATTTGACAAGCTCAGGAGGGATAGGTTCTTCGAGATACCATGCAGTTGCAGGATCCAACAAGTGAGTCGAAGAAAATTTGAAAAGGAAGGAGCTTTAGAGCGGGAGAAGCCCAAAGAGGAGAAATCGATGGCCAGGATTCGCAAGGGAGATTAACGAAGTCCCGACAGCCGCCAGATCTTGGAGAAGTTGCGTAGGATTTACGCCTTAGGAACAAGAAGGAGACAAGAGTCATCAAGATTCGGCTCATCGGGATTTGTAGAGACAGGAGTTTTATGTCTATTGAAATCATGATTAGTGGTTTCCCAACTCAGCTGGAACCATTGATCATTGCTGGAACACATGGCACGAGATCCCTAGGAGTCGGGGTTCAGTAGTCAGAATTTCCACTTGTAAAGAACTCGCTACAGTGGAAATCGTGATCCCACGATACCCGATAGAGAAACGAGGCAAGGGTGATGTGGAGGAGAGTGTCAGCAAGTATATCGGGGTTTGGTACTTCAGGGATCTAGACGTCGAAAGAGTCACGGAGGAGGCGTGAGATTCCAAACTACGACGGTCCCACAGTCATAGCACTCGGAGAATTGATAGGTATCCACCCATATCAGGATCGGAACTTGGAAGAGTTCGAGAATTAGTGCAACGAGAATCGCGATATCTCGATACGCGATTTCCCGATATGCTTATAGAGTGTGGGCCACAGAGGAACTGGTAGGTCGACAGGTGGCACCGTATCGGAGGATCGGTACATCGGGTATCGGAGGTTGGAAATTCCAACTATTGATGTTACGAACGACGATTTCCCGATAGGGAGAAGTTCTAATAGCTGAGGAGAAGTACGCATTGACTCACATTGGACTTCGAGGAATCATGAAGTGAGAAACACATGAC
>JASDQU010371653.1:0-22947 GCA_032191745.1 Picea mariana
CCTTAGCCACTGTTGTATGGTACAGTGTCTTTCTTTTCTAAAGATTGTTGTAAGGTGCTGAGACCTAATCTAGTGTGGATTTGGTATTGTTATGAGGGGTGTCCTCTTAAGCAAAGACCCTATTCAGATCTGCTGTCTTGTGCTTTATACCTTGTCTTTGTGAAGTGAATCTTCCTCATTAGAGCCATGAGGTTTACTTCAGACCCGTGGGTTAGCTTTGAGGTTTACTTTGTCTGGGAATGGTTTGGGTCCCTTGGTGTTTTAACCTTTATACTTGGTGGTCATGAAAGTTCCTTCAATCCTTGGCATAAGATCGTTGATAGATCTTGAACTAAACCTTATCTAAGCATAACCTTCAGGATCTTTCTCTACAGTGGTTGTGTACTATCTTCTGAGGTAAGGCAGGTACCAGGTAAGCTCCTCACCTTTATTATTTGCTCCTTGATTATCTTTGAAGTATAGTACTAGAATTATATGGATCTGCTGTTGCATCTAAAGAGATGTTTCTTATTTATCTTTTAGATCTGATCTGACTGCTTTATTGAACTGTCTAGTGTTGAATAGATCTGAGGAATTACTTTGAATACACAAGCTGTCTATGATAAAATGAGTGATCTAAACAGCTAGATCTGATAACTGTGCTTTATTCTTGTTGTGATCAGATCTGTCTTCAGTTGTATTAGTTCAGAGTATTATCAGTTAGAGATCTGTGTTTATATTTATATTTGATCAGAATTTTATTTCAAGATTATTGCTGTCCTTCATAGTTCTCTGATTGAGATACAGATCTAGCTGTTTTGATCATTAGAATTTAAAAGAGATCACTGTTTTACATTTTACCCTAAAATCTAACAGGATATCCCCTCCAACCTATCCTCAAACCTAAGACTAGAATCCATCCTTTTCCAACTAACAAAGACCCTTTCTTCCCCTTATTCTTCCAAGAAAAACCCTTGCAAATCATTGTTATCCAAGTGCCAAAAATATTTTCACTGAACCTCAGAGCCCAAGCTCTGATACCATGTGTAAATTTCACCTAAAAGTAGGCAACCACTTAGCCAACACGATGATTTCAGACTCCAATAAAACACCAACAATAATGCAATAAACTCAAAATCATTCAATTGTACTTTATGAGAAGCAATACATTGACTAAGAAAACTGAAAATTAGTAGTGGAAAATAAAAGAACAATGGACAACATTCAACCACATTTAACACAAGGATTTTCTGAGAAATTCCCCTAGAAAAACCCACGAGGGGAAAACCAGTCCAAGAGAGATTTTTTATTGAGCTCACTGAGAAATATTTTGAGATTACAACAGTCTTTTGCAACAAGAAGAAAACAACACTTAGCACACAAACCCAACACAAAAATCCTCCTTGAAATCTGTGTCAAACTGTCTTGAAAATTGTGCCACGAATGTATGGCCTATACGGCCCAGTTCAATTAGAAAAAAAGCTATAGAACCTCAATAAATGTGCCCATATTTGGTGCAATACAACCCTCTTTTGTACAGACTTGTATCCAAATGTAAATGCCCACAAGCTACCTCAAAATCCATTTTGCAGAAGCCTTGATTTCCATGCAGCCAAAAAAAACAGTATGACCCTCTAAATCAATATTGTGTGGCCTCTCTTTTCTGTTGTACGGACTAGCATACAATTTTGTACTAGTCTCGGTATGCATTCCCTCTCTCCCTCTTGGAAAGTGCATCCTTTATCTTGTTGTCCTTCGCCTTTCTCCTTCATCTCAATCTCTCTTCATCTCTCTTGAAATGAATGTCTCTTCTCTTTCCCTCTCAAGCTCTCCTTCAGAAGTGTGTCCCACCTCTCTCTCAAGCTACTTTTATGCATTTTTTAATGAGTAATTTCCCTAACCCTATATCTCAAGGGTTGATATTTGATCTTGCTCCACAAGATCAACGGACATGACTTAATCTTCCGTTGAGGTCACTTAAAACACTTAAGTGACCCAAAAATTATAAAGTCACTTTCACATGTTAAATAAAAAACACAACTTGACTTTATAAGATCACTTTATAAAGTCATTTTATAAATTCATTTTATAAACTCACCTTATAAAGTCACTTAAGAGAGACATTTGCTCGTCACTTCTGCATGTTGGGCACTGCCAATGTAGAAGTACCTCCGAGCTACAAAATCCAACACGTGCCCTAGGCATATCGAAAGGTTGACTTAAACTTCCTCCACAACTCCTACCAAGTACCCAACCCCATGCATCAAAGTCCAATCCCACAACACCATCAGTGAGTACTACTCCAACCCTTCTTCTAGACTTCAACATCACAACTCCAATATCAGGCACTATGGCTGATGGAATTTTCAATAAGTTCCTAATTAATTTAGTCAGTAACTGAAGAGTTGTACATTTAATTATCAACTTGAGGTCGTATCCCACTTATGAACTGTCGAACATTGTATATGCAAGTATAGTGTTGTAATTTATATTGAGTTGCAATACTTTTAATATCACAAACTGATATTTTAAGATGATCGATTAAGTCACCAATCCATGCTAATTCTTGAATTGCAGGAAAATAAATGTCACACTTGTAGGAAAAAGGAAATCACACTCGCATAAAGTAAATCACACTTGTGGAAAATAAATCACACTTGCGAGAAGTAAATCGAACTTGCATAAAGTAAATCACACTTGCGGGAAATAAATAGCACTTTTAGAAATTAAATCACACTTGTGGGAAATAAATCACTTTTGCATAAAGTAAATCACACTTGCGGAAAAAGAATACTATGCTAATATCTAATGGTAACTTGCTCAAGGATAATGATAATCTTAACTTGTTGTGAAAAATAGGTGTTCATATACTCAATGAAAACTTATAAAATCAATGGACTAACAATCACAAACAACTGCAAAACAATGTTGTCATAAATCCGAAAGAAAACCAGAATAAGGTAAAGTTGCAAGTGGAGCTTCAACAATGAAGTTGCAGCACGAAAGTTACAACAATGTGAATTGCAACAACAAGAGTTGCGGTAATGAGAGTTGCAATGACATCTACAATTACAAACTTTTGGGAATTGAACTAATGCCAAATTGCAACTTATGATTGCAGAATCCACAACACAAAGAAGCTAAATATTACCCACAGGGGAATTACAATTATCTAATTACTAAATCTTGAACTATAGCAATACGAAAAGATAAAATGACTACATAATTAAATGGACAACAATGAAATAAAAATCCTACTTTTAATGTACTGGAAGTGCCTGACTAAGGAGGGGGGCCTACCCCCTTAGACAAGGCACTGAGCTACGAAATCATAATTTCACAAACACTCGGCACATCATCACGCGAATAGAAGAAGAACGGAAAATTATATTGTCGAAATCTTAAGTTTTACAATACATCAATATGCTATCGCCAGAATCATTCCTCGAGCTCAAGGAAAGTTGGGGTGTTTATACAAGACTTTCAAAGTCTAAATAAAACAAAGGGATGGATGGACAACCATGAGAATTAGGTTGTTTGTTTGTTTACATTGATATTGTCAATTTTTGGAAAAGAACGGGCATATGTTGACTTGGATCAGTTAGGTGACGATTGGTAGGCGAACTAATCTCCCTTTTGGTTGTCCACTTTCATTTTGTCTCCTTTCTATTGTGAGGAGCGATCTTAACCAATGGCTATAATGTTGACTGATGTGTTGGGAGACTTTGTCTTGGAGTTGCATCAACGGTATCGTACTCAGATTTGTAGTAGTTGTATTGTGCTTGAAGTTGTAGTAGTTGTATCGTACTCGAAGTTGCAACACTTGTAGAGGAGTTTCAACTCTTATAGGGAGTTGCAGCCACTGTAATTGTTTATGCATAGCAATGTAAGTGAAAGAAGGTACAATTTTCTTTAAAAAATATGTAAGGATAGCATAAAAATGTCATATGGGAGAAGATTCATATCTAGGTGGAAAAATGAGACAAACTGGACAAGGAAGATATCAAAAAGAGTATGAACAGTGGAAAATGGTAAGGAAAAAGGCTTTGCACAGGTGTTGAAAATAAGCCAATTTAGGCACCTGTCATCTTCCCCAACCCAAAATTTTTGCATGTCCCTATGTAAACAACAATCAGTCGGGGTTAGATAAATTGATATTTCCATGGAGGTTGTTGATACTACAATTCACCTCCCCTGTTTCCTCTAGATGACTATGTTCCTATTTTTCATTGATGTTATGCCCTTGTATAATTTATGTGTCCTCTTCTAGTCCCTGTGTTGTTTCAATATGGCTAGCTTTGTTAATCAATATAACATATGTATTTTGGAAAACTATTTATGTTGTTTCATTTATTTGAGTTGTCTCTTCTAGCTGGAGAGAGGGTTCCCCTGCAACAAGAGGACTTGTTGCAAGGTATCTTGATTCCTCAAGTGCCCTTTGTTCATCATGTTCATCCTTCATCATTTTAAGGTTGATTTGTAGCTTCCAATTTTTCATTCTTAGTATCCTATTTTGTTTTATAAGAGATTCATAAATAGGCAATGAATGTGGAATTCTTACCCAGGATGTAGCAATAACCTTCTTTTCAGGCTCAACAATATCTAGTTCTGGTACCTATTTTCCTGCTTCGTGTGCATTAGTAGACTTGTCTCCAAAAGTGTTTCCTACCAGATCATCAAGCTCTTCTGCTTCCTATTATTCTTTGTCTGATTCATGTGAGTTGGCAGAACGTTCCCCAAGAGTGCTTCCTATTGGTTCTTCTGGATCATAAGAGCCTCTGGTTCTAATTCCTCTTTCACTTATGTATTGAAAATTGTTTCCTAAAGATTTCTTCTTGTTGGTTCTCATGGGTCAGCAAGAGCCTCTTTTTCATTTTTATTCTGATGGTCATCGGTTTGTTCTAATGCCTCTATCTCATGTTGATTGGCAGAGAGATTTGGTTTCTCTGGCTGTGATTCTTGGGATTTAGTAGAGTGCTCCTAAGAAGTGCTCCCTACTGGTTCTTGTGGATCTGCAGGAACCTTTGTCTCATGTCCCCCTTTTCTCTTGCGATGGATCCTCTACCTCTTGTGGATTTGCATCATGTTCCCTAGGGGTTCTCTTGGCTGGTTCTTCTTCATCTATATATACCTCAAGGATGGTGGTAATCCCTTCTCCAAGAGTGCCTCTTGTTGGTTCTTGTGGGTCAGCAAGGGCCTCTATGTCTAGTCCCTCGTCAGCTTCCAGGTTGGTTCCCTCCATTGCTTCATTGGATTCTAGGTCATACTTTTATGCTTGTTCTTTCACCTCATCATGTTTTTTTCATTTTCATTGAGTTGCAGTCACAGAGGTGTGCCTCATTCTTCTTTTCTTTGTAATATGGGGTTGTCTCTTTTTGAACCCTCTGACTCTCTTTGTAGGTGTTTTTTTTTTTATCACCTCAACATCACTATCATGGGATTCCTTTGTCGGAGTTGCAACATGATATCCCCTTTCCCTATTTGTCCTTCTAGGTCTCTTTGGTTAAGGAGTATCAACATCTGGGGTTAGTGTGACTATGACATTGTTTCTTAAAGGTGGATTTGCAGTCACTATTTCTCCTGATGCTAGAAGTGCAGCCATTGCTTTCGCAGATGCCTAAAGTGTAGCCATGACATCTTCTAAAAATATCACTAGTGGTTGGACGATGCTACTCCATGTGTGGCCTTCCTTATGCAGGGCATGTTCCACTAACAACTTGATAAGCCCATAGTGTGAGATAGCATCTTTGGAATGCTTCGATATATGCACGAGTATCATCATGGTCTACAAGTTTTGAAAAAGGAAATACAACATATTGATAGGTCGGTCGTGTTTGAGGTGGTACAGCAGCTGGATATGTTGAAGGTAAACAACCATATAGCAATATTCGCATGTGAAACAATTTTGACTGAATATGGCTACATCCTGCCAAGGGTCTGGTAAAGATTGTCTTTCAAATATCATGCCCCTTCTTTCCCAGAGCCTCTCCAAGCTCAAGAAACTATTGCAGGATTTCGATTTGGGAGGTCCTTCTCGAGTACCACCTCTCTCCTATCTGTGGAAAACATGTTGCTTCTACCATTATCTCTTTTGTTACTTCCACCTAGGTTCCTTCTATCATAAACTATTCTAAATAAATAAATAAAGAAAATTCCAGGGAAATTTCGTCATTATACCCTTGCAAGAGTTGTACATAGTCCATCCAGCCATCATGTTAGAGAATTTGTGTAATATTTTCATAAGCTTCAAGTAGCAACTCTTCTATTGGTTCTCTACATATCAGGGTGCCTCCCATTGTCTCTCTCCTTCCTGACTCTGATCACTTGCAACTGTAGAGGAAATGGTTTTTGGTCGAGTGGGGGATTTCTGATTATGGAAATATCATGGTGATTATAGCAGTTATAGTGTAAGGTGGCGAGTATGGTGGTGGTGTAATAATGGAAACATATGTCACTTATAGTTAAATCATTACACATTCTTTCAGAAAACATAATTGTCTTGTCTTATCTGAATTGGTTATCCCTCGTACAAGTGTCGTGCTGGTGGAGTTACGATGATGGAGATGAAGTCACATCAACGGTATTAGCCAAAATCTCAACATCGTTGTTGCTTATTCTTTCCATCGAAATTGCAGTAACGAAGACGTGCATAAAGTGAAAGTTGCAAGTGCAGTCGCAACAACAAGATCTATGGCAATGGAGCACCAACACTGAGAGTTGCAGCAGTGGGAGATGCAACAACAAGTTTGCAGCCTCATTAGTGTAGATGGGAATTACAGTGTTGGTGGAGTGGACGAAAGGTATGGACAAGAATTGTAGCATCAATGGTGTAGGCGAAAAGGTATGGAAAATAATTACAACATCGGTGGTGCAGACGAAAGGTATGGATGAGAATTGCAACATCGGTGTTGTGGATGAAAGGTATGGACAATATTTGCAGAATAAGGTAAAGTTGCAAGCAGAGTTGCAGCGATAACGATTACATCAACGTGAGTTGTATCAATGGAAGTTGTGGTGATGGGAGTTGCAACAACAGGGGTGAGAGGGAAGAGAGCATTGCATAATGGAACAACGTTGCAAGAAGAATTGTGGCAGTGGTAGTTGCGGTAATAAGAGTTGTAGCCATAGGGGTTTCAACAAGGGGAATCATAGCAACAAGAGTTGCAACAAGGGGAATTGCAGCAACAAGAGTTGTAGTCACATTTATCTTCTTCCCTGCATATCCTGAAAAAATTTATTAGCATGAAGAAAACTTGATCCAAAGGATCCTGACATAACCATCACAAAATCGTGAAGTGCCCTTTGTTTTAAGCATGTCTTGCGTCATCATAAGTTGATTTTCACAAAACATGCCCCCAAGCGTGTCCCTAAATATTTTCACACATGGGTGTATTATTATTATTATTATTATTATTAAGAACATGAATGAATCATTCAACAGGATTTCCCCCTTTCTTTACAATCTCCAGGTCATTGTCAATCCATCCGCTAGTGATCCTATTCAATTAAATTAGTCAGAAACTAAAGAGTTGTACATTTAATTATCAATATAAGGTCGTATCCCACTTATGAACTATTGTACATTGTATATGCAAATGTAGTGTTGTAATTGTTATTGAGTTGTAGTACTTTTAATGTCACAGATCGATATTTTAAGATGCTCGATTAAGTCATCAATCTACGCTAATTCTTGAATTGCAGGAAAATAAATATCACACTTGCAGGAAAAAGAAAATCACACTTGCGAAAAATAAATCACACTTGCGAGAAGTAAATCACACTTGCATAAATTAAATCACACTTGCAGAAATTAAATCACACTTGCGGGAAATAAATAACACATGCATAAAGTAAATCTCACTTGCGAAAAAAGAATACTATGCTAATTTTTAATGGTGAATTGCTCAAGGATAATGATAATATTGAATTTTTGTAACAATTAGGTGTTCATATACTCAATGACAACTTTTAAATTCAATGGAATACCAATCACAAACAGTTGTAGAACAATGTTGTCATAAATTTGGAAAAAAAAAAGCAAAATAAAGTAAAGTTGCAAGTGGAGTTGCAGCAACATGATTTGTAGCACGAAAGTTACAACAACACAAATAGCAACAACGGGAGTTGTAGTAATGAGTGTTGCAGTGACGTCTTCGATTACAAAATTTCAAGAATTTAACTAATACTAAATTGTAGCTTATGATTGTAGAAATCCATGACACAAAGAAGCTAAATATTACCCACATGGGAATTGCAATTATCTAATTACGAAATTTGGAACTACAACAATACGAAAAGATAAAATGACTACATAATTAAATGGACAACAGCGAAATACAAATCCTAATTTTAATGTACAGGAATTACCTTACAAAGAAGGGGGGCCTACCCCCTTAGACAAGGCACTGAGATACAAAATCATAATCTCACAAACTCTTGACACATCATCACACGAATAAGAGAAGAATGGAAAATTATATTGTCAGAGTCTTAAGTTTTACAATACAACAATATGTTATCGCCATAATCATTCCCAAATCTCAAGGTAAACCAGGGTTTTTATACAATACATTCAAAGACTAAATAAAACAAGGGGATGGATGGACAACCATGAGAATCAGGATGTTCATCTGTTTACATTGATATTATCAATTTTTGGAAAATATCGGGCATATGATGACTTGGATTAGTTGGGTGATGATTGGTAGGAGAACTAATCTCCCTTTTGGTTGTCCACTTGACTCATGTTGCCTTTTTATTGTGGGTAGCGATCTTGACCAATGGTTGTAACATTGACTGATGTTTTGGCAGACTTTGTCTTGGAGTTGTAGCAATGGTATCGTACTCAAAGTTGCAGCAATTGTGTTGTGCTTGAAGTTGCAGTAGTTGTATCATGCTCGAAGTTGCAGAACTTGTAGAGGAGTTGCAGCTCTTACAAGGAGTTGAAGCCACTGTAATTGTTCCTGCATAGAAATGTAAGTGCAAGAAGGTACAGTTTTCTTTAAGAAATATGTAATAATAACATAAAAATGGGATATGGGAGAAGATTCGTACCTAGGTGGAAAAATTAGCCAAACTAGATAAGGACGATGTCAAAAAGAGTATGAATAGTGGAAAAGGGTAAGGAAAAGGGTATTTAACGGGTGCTGAAAGTATGCCAATTTAGGAACCCATCTGATCCAGATTATTTTGAGAAAAAAATGAAGGCGAAGATATAAAAATGAAATGTACCGAGATATTGAAATAAACACAAAAATACAGTAATGCACAATTTTTTTAATGAGAGAATGTATAGAGACTGTAAAATTACGGAGTGAATTACTCACTAGAATGGTGGCAGCTTATCTCTGAGAAGAGATATGATGGCTACTCTCATTGGCAAGAAGATGTGGATGTTTACAATGAGGGTCTAGAGGATTTTTTAACATAAAGAAAATCCAAAACCCTAACCCCGGAAGATGAAATGCCAAAAGGTTGGTGGGCACCGATGGGGGTAATTGTTACGTCAACTTCCCAAGGGCATAACTTTTGCATATGATCTATGTTTGGGGCACACGATAGCTCATTGGAAATGTTTATCCAAGGAATACACATTTTTCCATCACACTTTGGATAGAACCTACAGTGTGACTGTGGCGGGCCCTAAAAACATTTTTTAGGGCCTCAAAACAGCCCCAAAATTTTAGGACCTAAAAAGTTGTAGAAAACTACCAAGGTGGAAACCCCTATTTGAGCCAATGGAATAGGTGGGTGGCCACCAATTTCCTCCTGGATAATTCTTCCCCCTTTGGGAAGAAATGGTCTCCATCGCATCAAGTCCATGGGGAATTTTTTGTTGAATCTGAACCTTGGTGAGCTTCTTGCCTTGTTGAAGATGTTGTCCTACTTAGCTTGTTGAAGGTGATTATGACCCTGTTTCTGGAGGGGTTGGATCCATTCAAATGATCTAGTTGTATGATATGCAGTGTGGGAGGACTCTATCGGTGAAGATGCAACATGAGGAGTATGAAGGGATATGTTATGCTTGATTGGAAAGTGTGGAAGCACCCACGTAGGTGAAGCAACAATATTTTTGTGCCCTTTTACAATATGATTTTGTTGAATAGAAAGGTCATGTGTTGAGGATGCAGTGGTTGTCATGTCCTTTTGTTCAAATTTTGATCAAATCATGAAGATTCTAAAATTTACGGTGTGAGATATTTCTTTGTAGCACTGTTTTTTCGGGACAGTAGTCGGAACCACCTCTGGTACCCTGTAGGGATGACCCCCCAGAGTAACAATGATGCTACATGGTTGAGATTCATAAAAATCATGACACCTCCACATATATGGTTGACCTAACAGAACATCACAAACTTCCAATGGGGAAACATCACACAATACCTCTTCCTTTAAGGGCTTGATGTCGTATGACAGGCGACACTGTTGGTTGACCCGAAGATCTCGTCCTTGGCGAAGCCATCTGATGTTGTATGGTTGTGAGTGTGGTGTTATAAAAAATTCTAGATGCTTGATTACCTCTAATAATATGAGGTTCTTATGGATTTCACTATCAACAATAAAATGTAGTGGGGTCCCCTTCACCCACATCTGTGAATGGAAAAGGCACTCCCCCTCCTTAGGATCCTTTGGTTCTTCTAATTGGATTGTTGTGGTCGCGATAGTAGAAGTGGGTTATGCATCAATTATCCGTCTCCTTTTATTATTATCTAAATCAGAGTCTGAGTCGGGGATCGATTCTATTTCTTTGATCTCGGTTACCAATGATTGTTTCGAGCGACATTCATCGGTGTTATGCCACGGGATTTGTGGAAGTCGCACCACTTCCTAGTGTCCTTCTTCATCTTCTTGTTTCCCTTCTTTTCCTGTGGCTTAGACTAGTTGTATTCAGGTTGATTTTTTTGTGAGTTAGGGTTGCCTTTACCATACTTTGGTTGTTGTGGATTTGCAGGCCCAAATTCCCGCTTGTTTTGTTGCTTAAATTTCTACTCAATTTTGATATCATGTCAATAAGCGACTCCCATAGATGAGATATCCATAAACTCCATTTCAGTTTGGATGTACCTGTGTAGAGACCCACAGTATTTTAGAACCAGACGTCGCTCATATTATTTGATACCCAGCTTTTTGCCCAACGTATGAAAGGTATTTGTGAACTCCAACATTATTTGGCCCCTTTGTTGATGCAACATGGTCCATCTCATGTATTGGTCGTCATAGTTACCCACAGGGTAATATTTCTCCTTAACCACATCCATAAAAAAATCCCAAGTGGGCTCGACCTAAAATATTCCAGACTCCTCTGTGGAAATTTACTTCCAGTAAGTTTCCCATGAATGTTTGACATGGGGGAGAGCCTTAAGGAGCGCAAAGGTGATATTTTCTCTGTCGAAAAAATTGTGAACAGAGAAATAACCTTCTAACAAATTTAACCATTTTTCCAAGGCATTTGCATCGATATAAACTTCAAATACGGGAATATAAAAATTAACTTGTACCTTGAATGGGGTAACGTCTCCAAAGTGACTGCTTGAGGAAGATGCCCCTGTTATTGTCGGTGATTGTTGAAGGATTTGGGTAAAATTATCCAACATCTCGTTCCTCTTTTACTCGAGGGATTCCACGAGAAACAACTTGATGGGATATTTTGCTCCCGCATCTCTCTTTTCTTTTGCCATGGGAGGCTGCTTGGGCTAGCAAGAGCAGTTTTCCTCAAGACAAACTAGATCAAGAACCAACTCTCTATACCCTGACCTCGTTAGGGACATGCACTAAGAAACAACAAGGAGTAGCCTGCTCCGATACCATTGATCTGGATATTTTTTAGAACGAAATGAAGGTGGATATATAAGAATGAAATATAGTGAGATATTGCAATAAACACAAAAATATAGTAATGCACAAATTTTCATTAATGAGAGAATGTATAGACAGTGTAAAATTACAGAGTGAATGACTCGCTAGAATGGTGGCAGCTTATCTCCGAGAAGAGATGTGATGGCTACGCTTATTCGCAAGAAGATGATGATGTTTATGATGAGGCTCTAGAGGCATTTTTAACATAAAGAAAATCCAAAACCCTAACCCCGGAAGATGAAATTCCAAAAGGTTTGCGAGCCTCGATGGGGGCAGTTGGTACGTCAACTTCTTAAGGGCGTAACTTTTGCATACGATCTTCATTCGGGGTGCACAATAGGTTGTTGGAAAGATATATATGAGGAATGCAAATTTTGTTGTCACTCTCTAGATAAGGCCTACATTGTGACTGTGGCGGACTCATAAAAAGTTGTTTAGGGCCTCAAAACGGCCTGGAAGTTTAGGACCCGAAAAGCTGTAGAAAAATTGCCAAAGTGGAAACCCTTGTTTTGATCCAATGGAATAGGTGGATGGCCACCGATTTCCGCCTGTATCATCATCAATGGACTTCTCAATAGGGATGATTTTAGGGGCTAAATTTTTCTCATGGGCTAATTTTCCATGGTTATTCCCTAAAAAAGATTCGCTATTTTAAAAATGATTCACCCAAATTCTATAGGATAAAATTATTTTACCTTAAAAATCGCCAAAATTTTATACAAACTATATAAAATCCTTATAAATTTGAATATTTTTACAAAAATATTGCCAAACATTTATAGTTGGCATATGAAGGTTTAGTAAGGTTCGCCAAGGTTTCTACATTTTAAAATAAATTTCCATCCTTAAAATCATCCTTGCTTCTCAAAATGGTCTCATTTTGCATCAATAATTACACAAGGCAAAAGAACCGCTGACATAGGTTGGTTAATTGAGTTTTTCCCTAACCCATAAGGTGTTTCTTTGTATATATTCTCCATTGTAGGTATGGGCTACCATGATGTCATCAATCAAACCAATCCTCTCATCCCACTAGTGGATTTCCTGTCAATCACCACTTCACAAATGCAACCAATGCATTAATTATAATCATAATATCATCATCTCATAGAAAATAATCCACATGCTTACTCTTGCATATCATCACGAAAACACAACATCATTGTCATCATGAAAACACAACATCATTGTCATCATGACATCTTGGATATTAAGGCACCACATTCTCATGCATATCATCATAAAACATCTTATCATAAAAACTTCATGCAATTACCACATGCCATCACATTATGAAATATTATCATAAGATCATAATCTCAACGTATCTTTATTAAAGATATAACATTACATGAACATAACAAATTGAACCACATTTGAACATAACATCATTAGTATGATAGTCATCTCAACACATATCACATGTAGAGAATTAAAAACATCATAAGTGTTCTTCTCATGATTCATCAGCAAAATCAAAGTTATTAGCTTGCATTAATAAATAGTGAATACCAACATTTATATCTAATGCAATAAATATCATCAAAACTTCTGTCGAAACCAGGTTTTAAACTTTTTACCTCTAAAACTAAAACTTTTCTCTTTTGGGATTCGGCTTTTCATAAGGTATAATCCTCGCTATCAGTCCAAAAAGACCGGTACCGAAGTCCCGAAATGATTTCATTTCTTTGTTATAATAAAAGATAGAAAGTTGTGGGAAGAAAACGCAAAAAAATCGTTTTACAAAATTTGTCATTTCATGGTAATGCCAATGCATAAAATGTTTTTCAGTTGTGACCCTCCTCGCATCTCTGAAATAGTTTCAAAAAATATCAAGCCAATAGCAGACTGATTCATTGAAGAAATTTTCTCCTACATCAGGGTTTATGGGTGCTCAATTCCCCCTCATGCGCTTCCAAAGTTCCTCCTGGATAGATTGGTGTGTAGGGAAGTGGCACACCAAATAGTGAAAGGCAGTATCGGAAAAGAGCTAAAGGCAACTCAAAAGAAGTCCTGGCCAATCTTCCCTGTGCACATCGGGAAATTTTCATTACAAAATTTAGACCATTCCAAGGTGGAAGCAAAAGCGCTTGAAGAAGTAAAATTGTTAAATATTGAGTACAAAAGGCATGACCCTTATCAACTAGTGAACAAACACTTAATACACTGCAATATGAAAGCTTATGAACATGAGGAGTCCCCTTGAGATGACGTGTTCAAGGGGACTAAAACTTATAAAGAGGTGTTGGAACGAGTACATACACTGTCGTCTGACCTGCAAACTAGCTTTCAGACCTTTCAGAAACATAGACGGAGTGGTCTACCCCAAGTACTGCAAGGAGAAGAAATCATCCTCTCCCAGGAGAAAGAAAGTGTCCCCCTAGGCTTCAAACAGGAAACACAGAAGAAGGGTAATCCCGAAAAAATCCCACAGGATACCGAAAGGCCCCCTCTAATCAAAGAGACCTTACAGACAAAAAAGGCAGAGACCGAAGTAGAGAAAAGGTCCAAGAGGCCACCCAAGTCCAATAAGCTTAACCCCCCTTCGTCACTTGGTATTGATGTCAATATTCCTAAGGTAATAGGAGGGAAATGATCTACAAAGCTAGGAAGTCTTATAGCTTCCTTAACCCCCTTACAGTCCGCTTTTGCATTCCCACAGATAGGAGCTCTATTTTTTTACGACCACACCTCTATCCCCATAGATGAGATTCCTCCTTCTGATTATTTTTTCAATAGAAAAAGAAAATCTTTTTTGAAACAAGAGATGCAAAAGAAGGAGGGGAATAGGGTTAAAAAGCATAAATTCCTGATAGACAGACAGAATTTAGAGGAGGAGAATTTCGTTACAGAGATAGCAGGTTCCATGGGAGCCATGGAAACAACAAACTTTTTTACCATGGAAAACATGAGAACAAGGATAAAGAAGAGTGATAACATGATAGCTCAATTACAAGATCAGTTAAAGAATTTTGAGGAGAAAATCAGAGAAGAGGTGAGTAAAATCTTGGAGAAAACCAGGGTTGCCGAAAGGCTAGAAATTCAATCACTCAAAACAAGCCTGGACGAAATGAACCAGAAGATACAAGCAAGTCAAGTACAGGTTGCTTAGCAAAAGAAGCATGCAGAACAGTTGCAGGCTAGGTTAAATTTGATGGAAGCTTAGGTCATAGATCAAAAAGATTTCTAGGCCCAGTCACTAGAAGTACATTCAAAAATAGAAGTGGAACATCAGAAATTGATTTGCAAGTTAGAGATTATTTAGATTTACTTCCAAGAAGCAGACAATGCCTTCGATAATATTATCCTGAAGGAAAAAGAAGACAAAGCAGCAAGGGTTACTCTTCAAAAGGCAATCATATATTCAGCAAATGAAGAGAAATCCAAAGCTACGAAAATGTCAGTCGCAGAGCAGATCAGAGGCGACATCATGCTCAAGCTATGGGAAACCAACATAACTGAAAACAAAAGAATAGTCAAGGAAATCAGAGATGATTGCGAAGAAGTTTTTGATCTTTTAGACAAAGGATCATTGAACTTTGTAAAAGGCAATTGTACAGGACTCCTGGGATAGATAAATATCGTAAGACATCAATTAAATTTTAGAGAAAATTTGAGTGAAATTCAAACAGAAATTTCACGACTAAGAGAAATGGATGTCACCCTAATAGACAGGTTGTTAGTTGAGCCCAACTTAAAATTGCAGTTGATAAAGTTTGCAGATAAAGGAGTTGAATACCATCTTTCTAAGATACACAAAAAGATTTATCTACTTGAAGCAAAAGACCTTCCAGAACCCCCCAGAAATTTTACACGGTTCCTGGATAGATGCATTGAATGTATTGGATCAAAAGAAGGAGAGACATCAACAAAGTAAAAGTATAATTTGGAAGATCTTTACTTCCAAGAAAACAGAGAAATGGAGAAGATCATGCAAACGGTTTCTGATCTATTTTTAACAAATAGTTAGTCACTAGGAATTAGGAAATCACCAACTATCTCAAGATTGGTAATTTTGTATAAATAGAATTTTTCAAGACTAAGAGAAGGATTTTTTCTAGAGGGGATTGTAAAGAGAAAATTTCATTTTGTCAGAATTAATACAATAGAGATTGAAGATTCCGGATCTTGTCAAGCCTGAGTTATGTGTTTCTCTGTCATTTCATCTTCTATTTCATACCTTCGTTAAATGCTTTCATGATGTAACTTCTATTGTGGTGATTAAACATTCAGATTATCTAACCGTTTGCAATTTTTCCTCAGTATCAGCTGTCAGCGGATATAAGACCTATGAATGTTTTAGAACTCTAAAATTATATACTTCTTCGAAGTTTCGTCCTTCTTTCTTCTATTAGTATAAAATGAGATTCCTCTTAAATTGATGCCTCATTTTTTTATACAACTACATGTTTCCTTTTCTTTCTTCATTCCATGCACTGTCTCTTTTAAATTTGACTCAGATACTAGAAAAGGCCTTCATTTATGTTATACTATTGATCCATAATTTGGAATTTTTTTTCTTATTAATTCAAACTAGAAATCTGCGACCCTTGAAAAAAAAAATTGACTGAAAAAAAAGGAAACCCTTTGCTTCGATGACTGTTCCAGTTACCAGACAGCCTAATACAGAACCCGGTCTATCAGATTAGATGAGCATTGTGTTAAACCTATTCAATACCATCTTACAAACAACAAATACACGAGTAGAACTTGAACGTTCATGGGTTGCAATTGAAAGGGATATTAGCATCCAAGAACAATGGGAAGTTAGACAGAGACAGTTAAGGAACCAGTTGTGATCTCGCTTTCCATTAAACTAGTCTTTTTACCCATTAATTATCTCTACCTATTCATATGCCTTGATGGTATACTTTATATCCTTAAAGTATAAACTCAGGAACAACATCTATTTGGTGTCGCTGTCGGGGAATGAAGAAACGAATTTTTTCCCTGGGAAGAACGACATTGACTTTTTCTTTCTTTGATAGTGAACAAAGATTGAAAAACCTTCTAAGGATACTTTTATCTTTCACTTGGTGACTCCAGGATAAGTAAAATAGATTTCAACTGAAAGAACACCAGAAAGAACCCAGACGACAAGCAAACCTCGCCAGTGTTTGATCCGGAAAATATTTTAAAATCAAGAAGATTTCTTAGACAAATCGTTTCGCCAACACATACTATCTGTCAAACTAATTCTACACGGTCGAACGTCAAAGGAATACTTGAGAGATATGTCTCCCTCCCCATTTCAATCAATACGTTCTCTTTTCCTGTAGTCCACACTCCTACTACCGAATGCTCTGACGAATGTCCTGTGTATCCTGATTTAACCCCCGTCAATTCTCCGATATATTCGTCTTACAAGCCTGGAGAAACAAGTTCTCTTCATATTGGACCTTATTTCTCCAGTTTCTTGTGCCTTGACAATCATTTCCCCACAACCTTTACGTCACATTCAAGTACAACCCAAGTTTCAATCTCAAATATATCAATGGTTGCACACGGAGGTGCGGGGGCTGGAGGCAGTGCTGTAGGTGGTGCCACAGGAGGAGCAACAGGCGGCCAAGTACCACTCTTTGGAATTTTTGCTAAGGTGGCTGCCAGATATGCCCCTCTTGTCCTCCCAGTTCCCCTACATGACCTTCCAGAAAATTACATGAAAAATCTCCCAAAATTTACAGGGGAAGGCAATTTAACTGCACAAGAACACATCAATTTCTTTGACCAATTTTCCGATATCCTAGGACTCGAGCATGAAGATGTCTACGCTAGAATATTAGTACAAAATTTTGAAGGGCAGGTTAGAACTTGGTTTTGAGTCTTAGCAGCAGGATCTTTAAGGACATATGATGAACTTGAAAGTGCTTTCATCAGACAATGGGGAGAAAGAAAAGATCACCTCTATTATCTGACCGAATTCGGGGCTCTTAGAAAAAAACATTCTGAATCAGTTCTCAAGTTCACCCAAATATTTAATAAATTGTATAATAAGATTCCCATTGAGGTCAAACCTTCTCAGCCTGCAGTGAAATTAACTTTCGTTGGAGCTTTTGACCCTGATTTCGCCCTACTATTAAGAGAGAGGAGATCAGTAGACCTCACCAAGATGCAAGATGATGCCCTAGAAATTGAATCAAACATGATGGCTTCAGGAAAGCTAAAAGCCAAAACGAAGGCTGGGAACAAAGAAACTAGAACATACAGAGAACAAGGAAGATCTTCAGGGTCAGGAAGATCTTCGGGAGACAAAGAGGATGACATGGCTAGGATAATTAAAGAACTGCCTAATAAGATTTCAAAAATGGAATTAGATCAAACAAAAAATGACCATTTTCCCAAAAAATATTTCAGAAAGAATCCTAATCCTCAAGTCCCACAAAGACAGATTAAGAATGAGGATCAGAAAATCCCAACCCTCTTCAAGAGTGAAAACTTCATTGGAGAGGAAGATTTAGAAGATTTTGAGGAATTAGAGGAAGATATAAACAATATGGGTGATGATGAGCCACAACCCTATTTATCGAGACAAGATTATGAAAAATTATTAAATAAAGAAAATAGATTGGAAAATGACCTAAACAGTAGTACTTCTGAAGATTTGACCTACCAGGGTATTGCCTATGGTATAATGGTCGAGCTTCAACAGAAGTACAATCTAAGGCCTAGAAACAAGAGTGTTGCAATCACCCAAATGAAAAAGATCTTGCCAAGGAATGAGATAGATGAGATAGTTTCAAAAAATGTTGAAAAACAGACTGAAAAAACTAACATAACAGACACACAGCCTAACAAGACTAAGGTAGTTGAAACACCCACAGTCAAAACACAGAAAGCGAAAGTTCCTGCAACAGAAACAAAACCTTCACCACAAAGGAAAGATGATAAGAAGGGGACCAAAGCCCAAACCATAGAGAACGACAAAATTGTGGAGAGTTTTAATCTAGAAAATGAAATCAATAAAATCAAGATCCCCATACCTCTTGTCGAGATGGAAAAAAACCCCATCTATAGGAAACAAATCGCCAATATGATTAGTTTTTCAGAAGATGAAAGCCAAACCAATGTCATTAACTTAGAAGATGACAAACTGAACATAATTTTTGGTCCACATTTTGAAGGCGCCAAAGACACTGTTGCCCCCTTCTATATCACGTTAACCCTATTCGACCAACTAATCCACAACTGTATGCTCGATTTTGGAGCATCCCATAATGTAATGCCTAAAGCCATTATGGACAAATTGGGTCTCGAAATCACTAGGCCTTATGGAGATTTATATTCTTTCGACTCAAGGAAAGTTAAGTGTATAGGCATGATTAAAGACTTGGTGGTAAATCTGGCTCAAATACCTGCGAAAAGTATTCTCATGGACGTAGTGGTCGCCGATATCCCTCTGAAATATGGTATGTTGTTATCTAGATCCTAGGGTGCCAAGCTTGGGGGATCCCTCCATATTGACATGACATATGCTACAATCCCAGTTTTTGGAGGACAGTTCACGCGCCTGTACAGAGAGACCAGGTTGGCATTCACGGTAAGTGATCCGCGCAACCCA
This sequence comes from Picea mariana, assembly GCA_032191745.1. Taxonomy (NCBI): domain Eukaryota; kingdom Viridiplantae; phylum Streptophyta; class Pinopsida; order Pinales; family Pinaceae; genus Picea; species Picea mariana. The sequence goes on from JASDQU010371653.1 coordinate 19,394, forward strand.
AATAACCACTCTGTATATATTTTTGATCAGGATCTAGGTAATTTTATTTTATCCATTGATGATGATATTGTTTTAGGTATAGATGAAAGTAGTACAGAAGAAAAAACAAAAACAGAAAAAAATAAAAAATAAAATGTATATAGCACTGGTGTGTGGAAGACGTTTTTTGACGGCACTTCATCTTACCTTGGAGTCGGAGCTGGGGCACTCCTTGTGGCCCCTGATAATCAATTCGTAATCCCTTTTTCCTATAGACTCCAGTGGAATGTGGACCACACTAATAATTTATGTGAGTATGAAGCCTTAGTATTAGGGTTGGAAGTTGCTAAGAGAATGAAAATAAAAAAACTCGAAATATTTGGTGATGCCGAGCTAATCGTAAAACAGGTAAACTGATAGTACCAGGCCAAACATCCTAGGCTGAGGTCTTACAAGAATTGCATCTGGGATCTGATCGGAAATTTCTTCTCCTCTGTCAAAGTCCACTACATTCCAAGAACTAAAAACCAACAGACCGATGCGTTAGCCAAAGCAGCCTCAACCTTCACACCTCCCACCGCTTTCAATCTAAAATAACATATTCAAATGAGACACCGACCTTCCATACCCAATAACATACAACATTGGAAAGTTTTTGAAGATGATGAACAACTAAGTAAATTTTTAGAATCGATAGACAAGTTTGTTGAAACTCATGCTGACCAAGAAAACCAAAATGATCTTGTTTGGATCATGCAGGAAGGGGAAGACCCCCAGGAATTCCATGATAAAATCACCAATCATCGAATGCTTGTTCTAAAAAATAAGCAGATCCCCAAGGGCCTGATTCCCTTGGAAAGGTTATTTAATCAAGACGATATCCCATTAAGATCCACCGTACAACCTCAACCTGAAGAGGTTGAGGACTGTGACATAGTGTCACATACCCACTATGGCATGATAAAATTTTTGCTTTTCCTCAAGGGACAGAATCCCCAGAGTCCTACGGGGGCCTAACGCAGGCTAGTTCTCCCTTGTTTACCTCCTTGTGATCATGGGCTAGGACCACAGGCCAAACAAACCAGGTGCCTTTTCGTGTTTCGCGACTCAGCGATACAAGCGAGTCAAATCTTATAGGTAGAATGGTGAGGGGGCTCTGGAATGAAACCATGGACATAGATCTGGGCGCGTAGATTCTGGCCATCCAGATCTACCCGCCACTTAATGACAAGGCACTAGCTCTCTTTATTTAGTCCCTATCTCTATAGGACCACATACGTGCCTAAATGTAAGCGCCCTTCACAACTCACGACCTCGTGAGTCGGGAGTCGAAGACCCCCGAATTTTCTTCACCAATGGCCGATACCCGAGGTTCCGCTAGGGTATGGATTCCTTCTATCAATGTCCTCTACGCGTGACTTCCGGCTAGGCTAAATGCTAGCTCCTCTAGCTATTCGCCGCTTCATGAGTTCAATGGTTGAACTCCCGTTCCTTCCTTATGCGTTCCTCTGAGACTTGAAAGTCAATGAAGGTTGACCTTCTTGTCACAGTTCTCGCAACTCGCCACTTCGCAAGTTGTAGCATCACATCTTGGTGCCTTCCCTTCACGAACCCCCGAGAAGCGATATTTATTTTCCTTCTCGTGTTCTTGCTACTCGTGACTTCGCAAGTCCAAGGGTTGAGCTCTCACGCTCTTATCCTGCGAATCCCCGATACGCAAGAGGTCAACAAAGCGTTGACTCCCTTCTCTAGGCGACTCGTGTCCACCAGTCAATCACACAGGCCCCACCTTGAAGTTTTTCCACGTGTTCTCTCGTGCTCGGCTCTTGGCACTTCGCTACTCGGAAAGTCGTAAACGACTCCTTTCAACCTCCAAACTTACGAACCCCCGATGCACAATGTATCAAGATGCTAGATCCCACGGTTGTCCTTCCTCTTTCATCAACAGCCCAGATCATATCGCGATCTCGCAACTCGAGACTTTGTGACTCCAAGAGTCAGGTCTTTCACCTCCAAACTCGCGAATCCTCAATACGCGAAATGGTCAAATCTCTGCCACCTGTCCTCCAATGTGGATGGTCCCGATGTCTTCGAGACTTTTGGGATGTAGTCGAGTTCACTCTCCTGCCTAAGTAAAGGTTAATATCAATGGCTTATAGAGCTCTGATGGGTCCCTGGGATCTACGGTCTAGGATCCCATCACGATCTCGCGACTCGGGACTTCGTGACTCCAAGAGCTCGGTCTTCCAACTCCAAACTCACGAATCCCCGATACATGAAATGGTCAGATCTCTGCCACTTGTCCTCCAACATGGATGGTCCCGATGTCTTCGGGACTTTTGAGACGTAGTCAAGTTCACTCTCCCACCTAAGTAAAAGGTTAAGATTGATGGTTTATAGAGCTTTGATGGGTCCCTGGGATCTACGGTACAAGATCCCATCGTGAACTCGCGACTTGGGACTTCGTGAATCCAAGAGTCGGGTCTTCCACCTCCGAACTCCCGAATCCCCGATACGCGAAGTGGTCTGATCTCGCTATCTCTTCTGAGCTTGAATCACAAAGTTCAAACTCTCGGAGCTTTAGGCTCCCATGCCCCCGAAACCTTTGAAAGCTACTCTTTCTTACATAAGGGTTCCAGACCCAGATTGCATGGACCGTCAGATGGTTCTCGGGCAATTATCCCTGATCTTAATCAAATCTCTAGTAAGGTTCAGTATGGTTACAAGGTTTATGGGGTAATTCTCAGAAAAGAGTGCTCTCAAGGGGCCTTCCCAGAATATTACGAGAAACTAAGCAAATAAGACAATTCTCGGTGGAGTGAACTCATGTCCCAAACTTAAACATTTGTGCAAATGACAACTATGGCATGTAAGCATACACAGGCATCCATTCTATCAAATCAAATGTTAGGTAAATACTTCTATTTAGAACTATTTACAAGCACATAAAACTAAACATGTGATTATGGCATTAACTTCAAATAACACTTATCAGAAATAACACCAGTGGTGATGCAACTACTGAGAGGGGTGCTCATTTCCACCCAACCATAGGCTCAGTGACTCTGATAGGATTTACCACTAGCCACCCCCGAGTTGAGACCACGATGTTGCGAGACCACGTCTCGGTTTTCCAGTGACCAAGAACGAGGGTTACTCTCCCCCTTCTCTGCTATCACTCACTTTTCATATCTCTAGAGTTTGTCCTCCTTCCCTCTTGTCTACCCTCTCCTCGCTCCTTCCTCACTCATTTTCCACTTGCGAGGTTCCATGTGGCATGATTTCCCTAGCGGTGGTCAGGCCCGAGGCTCTTACGGATGGGCGGTTCACTTCCCCCATCCCTCATTAATTCCTAAGGAGCCATCTACCTACCAACCTGCGAGTAATTCATTTTGGGCTAGCGAGCTGCTCTTGGTTCTCCGGGCCAGTGGAGTCCCAAATACGGTATTCATTTCAGTAGAATTTAACGCCACCTTTCCAGGTGCCTTCCACCACCTTTCTTCAGCCATCGTGGTCTCTTTTTCAGCATATCCCCTCTCAACAGTTCTGCAATATATATATATATATATATATAT
>JASDQU010371653.1:39112-63054 GCA_032191745.1 Picea mariana
GCCTTTCTGTCAAGAATCTCCCGTTCTTCATCCTTCATAGCCGCCGGCTTCTTTGCTATTCTGCCCAATGGTATGAATAGATCCTTCTGATATAAATAGTCTTCCATCTACATCTTCCATAACTGGTAGTTTTGGGCGTTAAATTTCTTGACCCTAAACTTTCCATCTTCCGACATTGCTCCCACTCGAACCAGGAACGCTCTTTTCCTGCGAGTTACCTTTTGCTCTGATACCATTTGTTAGAAAAACAGAACTATGGAGCAATAAAATAAAACAAATGTAGAAACAAAACACAGAAGATACACAATACAATAGAGACATAGATTTACGTGGTTCACCCAGTGTGGGCTACGTCCACCAGAGAAATTGCCAGGTCCTTCCTTTATTATTATCCATCATATGAAGGGATACAACCTACAACAAACCCGTTGTAACTTCCTCTTCTTTCTCTCACAATATCCTATATCAGAATACAATATTCACCATCAACCATAGCCGCAATACATTTCCCTCATAAAAGAGGGTTGCCTTCTAGGGAAAAAAACCCTAACATAATCTCTATCATTAGATCTACGACCTTATAATGAACGGTCCAGATTTACAATGAAATTACAATATACATTTACAAGGCATTTTTTCCTTCGAGGGCTTCGCCCCCGAACCCCCGTTGGGGGCCCGCTTGCCCCCAAACCCCCCAATCGGGGGGATAGCCCCCCTGGACCTCGCAGAGGGGGTTACACCACCCCTCTGCACTCCCCTGCATGGAAGAGTGTACGTACTTTTGAGGTGTAAATACTTCATGGGGTATAAAAACAGCTAAAAGTAAAAGACCTCTGAATCAGGAAGATAATCAGGCTCCACAACCAAAAGTTAATCAACCATATTTTAACCTTTCGGGATTCAGGTTTACTCAAAACAATACGTTTTCAATACATTTTGAATCGCAAAATCTCGATTCTCGATTTCCCGAAAGAAGTGGAAGTTAGTCTTAATCCTGATTAATTAAAACTAATCCCATCGTGATTTTAGGATTCAGGGTTTAATGGTGACATACCTCATGTAAGCGCAATCCCCGAAACCCCGAAACGCGAAGTCCCGACCCAATACCAAAGTTTAAATAGAACTAACTTCAATTTAAAAATACATTTAATGGTAATTAAACTTCTTAGGTACTTTCTTTTTTTGGTTTCCGTCAAACGAGATATTTTGAATTTTGATTTTAGAATTGCCTAAATACGACCACATTAATAACGGATAGATGGTGATTTCTGTGACACAAATGCGTATCTCAGGAATATTCTCTGCATTAAAGGTATTAAATTCTTGGTAGCTTCGTCAGTAATTTCACCATAAAATGAGTTAAAAGAAAATTAAAGGTCTGTGTTTTGAAACTTATTCTCGCTCTTTCTATCAGGAGTAATTTGCATCTAACTGAGCTTACACACCTCTCTTCCGTGACAGGTTCTCGTTGAGTGAAGATATAGTTGAGTTTTCTAGCCCAGAGGGAGATGTCATATCCGACACCACGCCACATGCTATCGACTCGATCAAATCATGGAGACAAATCTATGAAAATCTAGATTATGAGATAAAAAATTCCCTTAACGATTCTGAGAATCACCTTCAGGACATAGCAGAATCAGAACTTCACAAGATTGCAACACGCCCACAGCTCATGGCATACAATGACATGATCAGTTGGGCTTTAGAGAAGGTTGATATTCCAACAAGAAGCATTATAAATGACCAAGGGGTTATCATCGGCTCATTCAGACCTGAACATATCCAGGTTATGTACAAACTCTCACCCAATCCTAAATTCATTTACAATGCCGAATTTATAGCTGAATTTCAGAGAAAGGAATGCACCGAGGCAGACCAAACTTACCCTGATTTAATCAAAGGCTGGTGGAGATGTCCATCAAAATTTAGGGCAGATACCCACGGAATTTACGCCACAACTTCTTTGAATGAGTACATGGTTTATGTAGCCATGATACTATGCAAACTCTTCGGCAAAAAGAATCCCTGTTATTTCCCAGCAGAATGGGTTCCCTTTTTAGAGGAAGCATCGGAAGGATTTAGTTTCAACTAGGACAAGATTTTATCCGATAACATAGCCAAAGAGGTTTCAGATTACAAAGTTGCAAGATCCCGAGGTCAACCAATGGCCTTTTACATGTCAGCATAAATCATGGACGCAATTTGTTTTATGACTCCATTTCCCCTGATGAAATGGAGTTGGAACATAACCTGCCTCAAACCCATTCACGAGTACCACTCTGAGCTGTGGGAAGAAAACACAAAAAAATTGTTTTACGAAATTTGTCATTTCGTGGTAATACCAATGCATAAAATGACTTTCATCTGTGACCCTCCTCGCATCACTGAAACGGTTTCAAAAAATCTCAAGCCAATAGCAGACTGGTTCATTGAAGAAAGTTTCTCCTACATTAGGGTTTATGGGTGCTCAATTCCCCCTCATGTGCTTCCAAAGTTCCTCCCAGATAGACTAGTGTGTAGGGAAGTGGCACACCAAATAGTGAAAGGCGGTATTGGAATAGAGCTAAAGGCAGCTGAAAAGAAGTCCTGGCCAATCTTCCCTGTGCACATCGGGAAATTTTCATTACAATATTTAGTCCCTTCCAAGGTGGAAGCGGAAGCGCTTGAAGATGTAAAATTGTTAAATATTGAGTACAAAAGGCATGACCCTTATCAACTAGTGAAAAAACACTTAATACACTGCAATATGAAAGCTTATGAACATGAGGAGTCCCCTTGAGATGACGTGTTCAAGGGGACTAAAACTTATAAAGAGGTGTTGGAACGAGTACATACACTGTCGTCTGACCTGCAAACTAGCTTTCAGACCTTTCAGAAACATAGACGGAGTGGTCTACCCCAAGTACTGCAAGGAGAAGAAATCATCCTCTCCCAGGAGAAAGAAAGTTTCCCCCCGGGCTTTGAACAGGAAACACAGAAGAAGGGTAATCCCGAAAAAATCCCACAAGATACCGAAAGGCCCCCTCCAATCAAAGAGACCTTACAGACAAAAAAGGCAGAGACCGAAGTAGAGAAAAGGTCTAGGAGACCACCCAAGTCCAGTAAGCTTAACCCCCCTTTGTCACTTGGTATTGATGTCAATACACCTAAGGCAATAGGAGGGAAAGGATCTACATAGCTAGGAAGTCCTATAGATTCCTTAACCCCCTTACAGTCTGCTTTTGGATTCCCACAGACAGGAGCTCTATTTGTTGACGACCTCACCTCTATCCCCATAGATGAGATTCCTCCTTCTGATTACTTTTTCAGAAGAAAAAGGAAAGTTGTTCTGAAACAAGAGATGCATAAGAAGGAGGGGAATAGGGTTAAAAATCATAAAGTCCTGATAGACGGACAGAATTTAGAGGAGGAGGATTTCTCTACAGAGATAGCAGGTTCCATGGGATCCATGGCAACAACAAACCTTTTTACCATGGGAAACATGAGAACAAGGATAAAGAAGAGTGATAACATGAGAGCTCAATTACAAGATCAGTTAAAGAATGCTGAGGAGAAAATCAGAGAAGAGGTGAGTAAAATCTTGGAGCAAACCAGGGCTGCCGAAAGGCTAGAAATTCAATCACTCAAAACAAGCATGGATGAAATGAACCAGAAGATACAAGCAATTCAGGTATAGGTTGCTCAGCAAAAAGAGCATGCAGAACAGTTACAGGTTAGGTTACATTTGATGGAAGGTCAAGTCATAGATCAAAAATCTTTCCAGGCCCTCTCACTGGAAGTACATTCAAAAATAGAAGTGGAACAACAGAAATTGATTTCCAAGATAGAGATTATTCAAAGTTACTTCCAAGAAGCAGACAATGCCTTCGATAATATTATCCTGAAGGAAAAAGAAGCCAAAGCAGCAAGGGTTACTCTTCAAAAGGCAATCATATATTCAACAAATGAAGAGACATTCAAAGCTACGAAAATGTCAGCCGCAGAGCAGATCATAGGTGACATCATGCTCAAGCTATGGGAAACCAACATAACTAAAAACAAAAGAATAGTCAAGGAAATCAGAGATGATTGCGAAGAATTTTTTAATCTTTTAGACAAAGGATCATTGAACATTGGAAAAGGCAATTGTACAGGACTCCTGGGACAAATAAATATCATAAGACATCAATTAAATTTTAGAGAAAATTTGAGTGAAATTCAAACAGAAATTTCACGGCTAAGAGAAATGGGTGTCACCCTAATAGACAGGTTGTTAGTTGAGCCCAACTTAAAATTGCAATCGATACAGTTTGCAGATAAAGGAGTTGAAGACCGTCTTTCCAAGATACAGAGAAAGATTTATCTACTTGAAGCAAAAGACCTTCCAGAATCCCCCAGAAATTTTACACAGTTCCTGGAGATATGCATTGAATGTATTGGATCAAAAGAAGGAGAGCCATCAACAAAGTAAAAGTATCATTTGGAAGATCTTTACTTCCAAGAAAATAGAGAAATGGAGAAGATCATGCAAACGGTTTCTGATCTATTTTTAACAAATAGTTAGTCACTAGGAATTAGGAAATCACCAACCGTCTTAAGATTGGTAATTTTGTATAAATAGAATTTTTCAAGACTAAGAGAAGGCTTTTTTTTGGAGGGGATTGTAAGGAGAAAATTTAATTTTGCCAGAAATAATACAATAGAGATTGAAGATTCCAGATCTTGTCAAGCCTGAGTTATGTGTTTCTCTGTCATTTCATCTTTTATTTCATACCTTCGTTAAATTCTTTCATGATGTAACTTCTATTATGGTGATTAAACATTCATATTATCTAACCGTTTGCAGTTTTTCCTCTGTATCAGCTGTCAGTGGATATAAGACCTATGAACGTTTTAGAACTCTGAAATTATATACTTCTTCGAAGTTTTCGTCCTTCTTTCTTCTATTAGTATAAAATGAGATTCCTCTTAAATTGATGGCTCATTTTTGTTATACAACTACATGTTTCCTTTTCTTTCTTCATTCCATGCATTGTCTTTTTTAAATTTGACTCAGATACTAGAAAAGGCCTTCATTTATGTTATACTATTGATCCATAATTTGGAAGTTTTGTTCTTATTAATTTAAACCAAAAATCTGCGACCCTTGAAAAAAAAATGACTTAAAAAAAGGAAACCCTATGCTTCCATGACTGTTCCAATTACCAGACAGCCTAATACATAATCCGGTCTATCACATCATATGAGCATTGCATTAAACCTATTCAATACCATCTTACAAACAACAAATACATGGGTAGAACTTGAACGTTCATGGGCTGCAATTGAAAGGGATATTAGCATCCAAGAACAATGGGAAGCTAGACAGAGACAGTTAAAGAACCAACTATGATCTCGCTTTCCATTAAACTAGTCTTTTTACCCATTAATTATCTCTACCTTTTTGGATGCCTTGACGGTATACTTTAGAACCTTAAAGTATAAACTCAGGAACAACAACTTCCATCTATTACATGGATCTACTTGGTTAAGTTTGTCAACCTGGGTTGATTTAGCAATACTATGAGTACCATATTACCATCAAGATACCGATTGTTTTATGATTATCATTTCCTCTTATTTCAACAAGAAGGTAGGCAATTTTTGGGGCAAGTATAATCACCCTATTAGTGTGCTAAAGTTTCTATATATTTTCCTTATTTGATTACACTATTTATCTTTCAACTAAGCCTCAACTTCTAGAGCCTCAATCTCTAAGCATGCATTATTTCCCACATAGTGGAATTCAATGAAATTCAACACTAAGCTATTATTGGCCTTATTAGCATCCCTTTTATCATCAATATCAAATTTTAAATTATTAGGATTATATATTTTTTATCGTTATCCAAGGTTCTTATGTCACTTTACATTTCTAGCTTACCCATTCAAGGACCGTTATACCTATTATAGCGCAATTTGTAGGTTGGGAAAAGCCCGACCCAACCACAAAACAAGTGCTACAACTTGGGATTCCTACACCCAATGTCACCTCAATGTAGGCCCCACACTTCAAGGGTGACTAGGTCACTCTAGGGAGACGATCTCGGTGACCCTAGGGGGATTGAGATGGATATGGAGAGGAATGGAAGTGAATCCCCTAGAGTTCAAGTCTAAGTGGAATGAAAAGTGGGAAGGCATGCCTTGTAATTCAAGTGATTGTTTCCCCAAAGGTATATTACTTCTCTGGATGATTGTACCTGCTCGAGACACAAGAAAATCCAACTTGCAATAATATATGTTAGTATGGATCAGCAAGTTAAGCTTGTTGTCCCTAATTTTCAGCAATATATGAAAGTTTATATCAGAAAGTAAGACATTCAAATCAGCATGTAAAGCATAATATCAATCAACAATATTATCAATGAGTATGGTAATCAAGTATGACTGAAAATGGCACTTTAAGGTTGAATAAAGCAAGTTGTTATAACATGTATTTTCTGCAGAAAATTGCATCCTTATGGATGTAGCATTCAATGGCATGCAGCAACAAAATCAACCATGAAAAAGTGTCAAGAATTATCCCAAAATGTGCGCCCTAGTTAGTAGACTAGGTGAGTGAAGTTAGAGAGCTAGTCTAGGGTTAGTTTAGGAGTTAAGAGAGTGTTAGTAGCTAGGGTTATGCAGCCCTAATGGTTGTAGGTTAAAGTTTGTAACAGAAATTAAAGTAGTGGGAGAGAGGGGATGCCCTAGTAGGGGAAGACTCCTCTCAATAATGAAAACCAACTTCAAGCGAGAAACCTTTCAAAAGATCAAAATTTATGTTTCCCAAGGAAATGATTTTATATCTCCAATGCAAAAAAAAGTATGACTAGTGCCTTTACTATTGGTTTAATGGAGTCAAATAAAGGAAAGAGCTAGAGAAGCTACCTCCTTGGGGGTGTAAGCCGGATTACTTCCCAAGGCAAGTTTCTCTAGCTAGGGTTTAAGCTAAGAGAGTGTATACCCTTATACTTCTCTTAGCAAACCCTTGTTTAATCAATAAGATGAAGCATAAAATTATGAAGACTATGGTGGGGGTGTATGCCTTTATACTTTCCACATATATCCTATAAAAACAATCCTTGACTTGAAAATAATGATAGCATAAGAGTAAAAGACCATACCAAAATCAAGAAATATGCCAAGACAATCCATCATAAAAGCTAGAAAACATCCATCCAAGGCTAGCGCCTCACTCCTCCATCAACCATTCATCAAGATAGCCATAAACAAATGCACAAGGGACAAATAGAGCCAAGTGTAGCGAAAATTTCAAACCAATACTTCTCACAATGAGGGAGAGTTATGTTAAAATGAGATCATATGATCTCTTATTTATACAAAATGTCACCAAGGTGACTTGTCCACAAATTAATGGGTAAACCAAAAGATTAGGAGTCAACATCCCTAATCTTTCCCCTTTAACAAATTAATATTAAACAATTCATTTAAAATTTCACTTTTGCACAAATAAAACCCTAATTTACATGGGCGTCACCCCTTTAGGGGAAATTTTGGTACTAGGAGAAGCTCGTTGGTGATGTAGGAGGGTATCAAAGCTTCCCAAAGCCATGTTTCAAGCATCCAAATGTCTTCCTTCATGGTCAAAGCCTCAAAAACCTCAAAACGTCCAAGTGCCAATTCATACCATATCACCACCATGCCCTAGCCCCCCAAACATGACATCAAGCTCAAAAAGGGGACGTTTTGCCCCTCCTGGGAAAATTGTTTGGCAAATGAGGGTTGGGCTACGTCATCCAAGTCATCATCAAGGCCTTCCAAGTTTGATATTTCTTATCTGGCATGCTGGCCCTTGGCATCCAACCTGTGGGCTTGTATCCCCATGGAAACCCAAGCTAGGATTTTTCTCCCAAAATTGTCCACCAACTAGGTCCTGCAAAGACAAATGAGCATGCCCTCCAAGGATATCAAGTCATAAAATTATGATAAGTGAGTCCAATCAATAAATAATACATCTAAGCATGTGCATCAAAGATCACTATATCAAACAATTAACTGCTCAAAGACACTATGCGACTTTTCAAGATTGAATATGGGAGGGTTGACGAGGTGTCCTATTGGGTAGATATTTCCCTAGGTCAAGGAGAGTTTCCAAGAGATCCATATCTAATCCATGTAAAGTGGATGAAGTGGTTGGGGTCAAGACTCAATGGGCATAGGGCTCGTGACATACAAGGGGTTGTAATGTCTCATTCATCAGTGCCTTTGTAGAGGGTGTGTGGTACCTTCATCTGCAATGCACTTTTTCCAAGCCAATCAATCGCCTTTTATGTTTATTTATTTGTATTTTCTTTCAATATAGCATAAGGAAAGATTGAAGGTCACTTCCATGGTGTGGTAACCAGATGACGGCAATGTCACCCACAAACACCTAGTGGAAATGAGAAGGTTGGCTCATGATGAGACACCCTTTCTCTCAGCCATGCAACTAAGAGCCATTACCCTGGTTTGGTGACCAGATGATGGTAATGTCATACCACTATATATCCATGGACATGATAGTTCGGCTCATGATGAGACCTCTTATCCTTCAACTAACCTTTTAAGCATTATTTATTACATTGTGGGTCATGTTATCCCCATTTTGTGGATAACTAAGGAGATCATATCTCGAGGCCCTCAGATTGCAGATATGGAGTGTCGAGAGACTACCTGACCAGCAGTACCCTTTGCATAGATGGATAACCCACTCAACACCACAGATGGTCATAGTTTTGCAGGTGGCATCCACCACATCAGCTAGCTTCCGAAAGGCAGTGGGCCTTTCTCCATGAAGTACAAGTCAATATTATGGTGAGCATAATTTCAATATTTAAGCCATGTGATTATGTTTTATCTTAGATTTCTCTAGATTTTATGATATATGCTTGTACATTATGACTTTTTCCCTACTTCACCTTGGTGGTAGACATTGTTCTCTAGTAAGTGGTTTTCCTTGGGTATGGGTTTTCTACTAGGAACTCTCTTAATGATGCATCTTACTGTTCTCGGCCATACTTACCACTTTCCATCATTGTTTCCCTCCATTTCCTCATCTCTTAGAATTTTAGGGTGTATTGGCCCAAGAAGGGGTTGTCCCTCATTCTATGGGAAGAAGGGGTTAATGTTGGGTAAAATATAAAAGCCTTGTATAAACCTTCCAAATGCTTCACCCAGGGATAACCCAAGAAAGAAATGAAACACTTATTTTTGAGTAAAGGGGACCCACAATATAATAAATAATTCTTATAAGGTTAGTTGAAGGATAGGAGATCCCATCACGATCCAACCTATCACATCCATGAATATCTAGTGGTATGACATTACCATCATCTGGTCACCAAACCAGGGTAATGGCTCTCAGTTACATGGATGAGAGAAAGGGGGTTTCATCATTAGCCAACCTTCTCATTTCCATTTGGTTTGTGTGGGTGACATTAACATCACCTAGTCACAACGCCAGAGAAGTGACCTTCAACCTCTCCTTATGATATATTGAAAGAAAATAAATAAAGAAAGATAAAAGGAAATTGATGGGCTTGGAAAAAGTGCATTGCAGACGAAGGTACCACACACCCTCTACAAAGGCACCCATGAATGAGACACTAATACCCATTGTAGGTCACGAGCCCTATGCCCATTCAGTCTTGACCCCAACCACTTCATCCACTTTACATGGCTTAGAGAGAGATCTATTGGAAACTCTCCTTGACCTAGGGCTAGATCTACCCTATAGGACACCTCATCAACCCTCCCATATTCAAGCTTGACAAGTCACATAGTGTCTTTGAGTTGTTAATTGTTTGATATAGTGATCTTTGATGTGCATGCTTAGATGGCTTATTTATTGATTGGATTCACTTATCATGATTTTATGACTTCAGATCCTTGGAGGGAATCCTCATTTGGATTTGTAGGACCAAGTTGGTGGAAAGATTTGGGAGAACAAGTTGTTAGGGACCTAACCCGTCACGTAGGTAGAATAATATATTTCCATGTAATAAAGGTCAATATTAATAAGGCCTAACAATAAGGAAGAATAAGTCCAATGTAAGAAGACATAATAGAAGCTTCTACTTCTAGAAGGATGTCCCTTTAGATGGTTCTTTTGATAGACATATTTAGTATAAATAGGAGTCGAGGGTATGAGAACTCTTGTCTTGGATATTATTGTAAGAGAGCTCTGCTCTGCTGGAGGTTTCCCCCTCAAAAAGGCAAGTGAACATTGCTCTTAGTAATCAAAGTGCTCTTTCTGGTGTTCTTATGGTATCATTTTGGTATTATTGTGGTTTTGTTTTGGTTATAGTGTTGTTCATCTGCCATTTCTAGTTATTTATTTATGTTCTGCATAATTTTTTATATCTGGAATATTACAAAAGCCTAGCTTGGGCTTCCATGGGGCTACAAGCCCACGGGTTGGATTCCAAGGGCCCGCATGTCGTATGAGAAATGTCAGACTTGGAAGACCTTACAGAAAATTTACATGACATAAGCTAGCCCCCACATGCCAAACATTTTTTCTAAGAGAGGCAAAAAGTCTCTTCTAGAGGAATGACGTCACCTAGAGGGGTTAGGGTTTGGTGGTGTGGTTGTTGCATTGACACTTGGGTGTTTTGAGGAGAATTGGGCTTTGACCATAAAGGAATTAACTTGTATACTTGGCATGTGGCTTTGGCAAGCCTAGACACACTCCCCCTACACCAACGACTTGCTCCTAATGCCAAAACGTCCCCTAAAGGGGCAAGGTCCTTCTAAATTAGGGTTTTATTTGTGCAAAAGTGAAATTTTAAAGGAATTATTTAATATTATTTTGTAAAAGGAAAAATATTAGGGTTTTTAACCCCTAATCTTGTGTTTTACCCTAAAGTATGTGGACAAACTATGTTAGCTACATTTTTTATAAATAGAGATCATAAGATCTCATTTCAAACAATAACTCTCCCTTTTGTGAGAGGTCTTGGTCTGAAATTTGCGCCACACTTGGCTCTTTTTATCTCTTGTGCACTTTTTTATGGCTATATTGATGAATGGTTGATGGAGGAGTGAGGCTCTAGCATTGGATGATGTTTTTCTAGCTCTTTTGGTGGATTGTCTTGACATTTCTCTTGATATCGGTATTGTCTTTTACTATTATGCTATCATTTTTTCAAGTCAAGGATTGTTATGATAGGAGCTAGGTGGGAAGTATAAGGGCATACACCTACACCATAGTCTTCATCATTTTGTCTTCCTATCATTGATTATACAAGGGTTTTCTAAGAGAAGTATAAGGGCATACACCCTCTTAGCTTAAACCCTAGCTAGAGAAACTTGCCTTGGGAAGTAAAAGGGCTTACACCCCCAAGGAGGTAGCTTCTCTAGCTCTTTTTTTATTTGACTCCATTGACCCAATAGTAAAGGCACTAGTCATACTTTTTTTCATTGGAGATATAAAATCATTGCCTTGGGAAACACAATTTTTGGTCTTTTGAAAGGTTTCTAGATTGAAGTTGATTTGCCTCATTGAGAGGATTATTCCCCCACTAGGGCACCCCCTCTCTCCCAATACTCTAATTGTTGTTACAAACTTTAAACTACAGCCATTAGGGCTGCATAACCCTAGCTACCTATCCACTCTTAAATCCTAATCTAACCCTAGACTAACTCCTAAATTTTCCCCACTTACTCTACTAACTAGGGTGCATATTTTGGGCTAGTTATTGGCACTTTTCCATGGTTGATTTTTCTACTACATGCCATTGAATGCTAAAGTCATAAGGCTGCAATTTTCTGCAGAAATCACATGTTTACAACAGCCATCTTCTCTATCTTCTTAAGTGCCATATTTTAGCCTATATTCATTGCTAATCTTGATGTCGATTTACTTAACTAGTTTAGATCTTTGTATGTTGATTTAGATATTTTATTTGTTGATATAAACCATCATTTACTGCTGAAAATTAGGGATAGCAATCTTAACTTGTTGATCCAACTAACGTATATCATTTCAAAGTGTCTTTTCTTGTGTCTTGGGCAGGTACAATCATCCCAAGACACAAGAAAAGATGATTGTACCTGCCCAAGACACAAGAAAATATGATTGTACCTACCCAAGACACAAGAAAAGACACTTTGATGAAAAAGTACTATACCTGTGGGGCAACAGTTACTTGACTTACAAGGAATCTCTTCCCACCTTTCATTCCACTTAGACTTGACCTCTATGGGATTCACTTCCATTTCCCTCCAACTCCATCTCAATCCCCCTAGGTTCACCGGGATCGCCTCCCTAGAGTGACCTAGTCACCCTTGAAGTTCGATACCTACATCAAGGTGAAATTGGGTGTAGGATTCCCAAGTTGTAGCACTTGATTTGTAGTTGGGTCAGGATAATCCCAACCTACAACATGCACTATAACATTTTGGCACCATTTCCACGGAAGATTTTGAATCTTCTTCGTACCCCAACAACACTTTGGTAAGCTATCCCAAATCCTTTCCCTTAGCTTGCCTGGTGAGTCCACCCAAGGGACATTCCCTTTCCACCCTCCTTGATGAGCTCATCTTGAAGCTCATCTGGAAACTCCACCTTCCCAGAACCCACTTTTCCCTTATCCTTTTCCATCCTTTGGTGAGCCTTGATCTCATCTGGTGACTCCATTGAGGTATTACCCTAAGTAATGGAACAATGGCCTCATGGTATTTACCATGGGAATTCCATAAGTTTTACCCCTCCTTTGATGTTCAGGATAATCCTGGATATCCAAACCATTTCCCAATGGAATGGAGGGAAAATTTCCCCAAGTTTGACGGTGATCCATCTCTAGTAGTCACCCATGTCATGAATTATATGAAGTATGATTCGAGCTTAAATGTGTTACATGAAGATGTGTTGATGAAAATTTATGTATCTTCACTAGAATCAAGTCATAGGGATTGCCTTGCACACTCATGTGATCCAAAGAGTATCCCTTCTTCTACAAGCCTCATTGAAGAATTTCTTAGGCAATATCGGCCAACTACTCAAAGTTTGTAAGATTATTTCCATGAGCTCAAACACACTCTTTGCTGAGAATATTTTTTGATCATTGCTGAGACAATAATGAAGAAAATCTTGATGAAGATCTCGATGAAGAAGATTTGGATGAGAGGTATAATGAAGATGAAGTATTTTCTCTTCCACTTGATGAGGACTTCCTGACCTCTACTCTTATTGCACATCAAGAAGAGAACATGATGAGTTATAATCCTTTTGAGAACTTTGATGATGCTTTGTTCCATGACTGTGGAAATGAAGAAAACTACCCAAAGGATCTTGATAAAGTTTCTCTTGCAGAAGGCTTGAACGAGACTTTGTTATATGCCTTCCCTTTTGATGAAAATGAAGTTATCCAGTCTTGTGAGGAAGTGATCAACTCCTATGGTGAAAATGAATTCGTGGAACAACCCTCGAATATAGTTGACAAACACATTGATGATTTCATATAGGTTGGGATACGTAGATGGGATGTGAGTTGTTTTAGTATTGATAGATATCACATTTATGACATTGAGGGTGGCTCTCAGGCATAGGGGGTTGAGTTTTCATCATCAGAGGAGTGGTCTGCATACGTATATGATTCGGATGCTTGGTAGACTGGTGATGATATGGTTACAGATTTGTTCCACCCCTTTGAGGATGACTTGTCACAGCATACTCAGAGTGATCCTCAGTCATCCTTTGGTACATACCCTTTTTAGGATGCACATTTGTTTTATGAGGACTTCCAACTGTTGTGCTCAGTTTTTGAGGAATACCAAGACATGGCCACCTCATAGCAATCAGAGATTCATTCTTCAAACTGGAAGTATTTTCATCTTGGATATTTCCATGGAGATTCATAGGGAAAGAGGCAGTGTTTTTCTACACCTTAGATTGTTCCTTACCTCTTACCCTCTTCTCCAAGAAACCATGTGGTATTCCTCCGATCTCTTATTTCCTTTCAGCCCTCAACCAACAACGAGTATTTATGCGTGGATGAAGATGACCCTTCGTCTACATACACTATCCCCCTTCAGAGATGGATTGATCAGTCTTGTGGCTACGCTTTCAGGCGGGATGATCAGGCTAATGGTTTCTCTTTCCAACATGATTTCCTCCCTCCCACCCATCTCCATGAATTTTATTTCATGATTGATTATATGTATTTTTATGCTCATGAATACTATGTGTTGGACTTATCTTTGTTTTTTCACAGTATTAATCACATGGGGGAATGTCTTCGTCTAATGATGAGGTGGTTTCACTGGTTGTATGATTTCACATAACACCTTTGGGGCTTAATCTTTAGGGTCCCAGGACCCCAAGTAAGCAGGTAAGTCATCTTGATTTCATTCATTTGCATCTTGATTTCTCATACTAGTTTAGGTGCATTTCATTTTCATTTTTCTCTACTTGCACTATTGATTTCATGCTTAGCTTAGAAATATATTTAAAAAAATGTCAAAATTTTCTTTTCTAGCTTAGCTAGTTTTGATTATGATCATATGAGAACAAGGATGAGTAGGCCATCCTGCACATGACAGTTTGATGTTTCCTTGTAGGAACAGGACTACCAAGAGATGTTGTGGTTCTCGTGCACTCTACGGAGAGCACATGTTCCCAAGTAGGAGCCAGATGTTATCCCCATTTTGTGGATAATTAAGGAGATCATATCTCGAGGCCCTCAGGTTACAGATATGGAGTGTCGAGAGACTAAAAGACCAGCAGTACCCTTTGCATAGATGGAAAACCCACTCAGCACCATAGATGGTCACATTTTTGCAGATGGCATACACCACACCAAATGGCTTCCTGAAGGCAATGTGCCTTGCTCCATGAGGTACAAGTCAGTATTATGGTGAGCATAATTTCAATATGTAATCCATGTGATTATTTTGTATCTTAGATTCCTCTAGATTTCATGAGATATGCTTGAACATTATGCCTTTTTCCCTACTTCACCTTGGTGGTAGACATTGTTCCCTAGTTAGTGGTTTTCCTTGGGGATGGGTTTGCTATTGGTAACTCCCTTGATGAGCCATCGTATCATTCCCGACCATACTTACCACTTTCCATCATTGTTCCCATCCATTTCCTCATTTCTTTGGATTTTAGGGTGTATTGACCCAAGAAGGGGTTGTCCCTCATTCTATGGGAAGAAGGGGTTGAAGGCCCAGAGGGGTTGATGTTGGGTAAAAGATAAAAGTCTTGTATAAAACTTCCATATGATTCACCTAGGGATCACCCAAGAAATAAATAAAACACTTATCTTTGAGTAAAGGGGACCCACAATATAATAAAGAATGCTTAAAAGGTTAGTTGAAGGATAAGAGGTCTCATCACAAGCCAACCTATCACGTCCATGAATATCTAGTGGTATGACCTTACCATCATTTGGTCACCAAAATAGGGTAATGGATCTCAGTTGCATGGCTAAGAGAAAGGGGGTTTCATCACAAGCCAACCTTCTCATTTCCATTTGGTGTTTGTGGGTGACATTGCAATCACCTGGTCACCATGCCAGGGCAGTGACCTTCAACCTCTCCTTATGCTATATTGAAAGAAAATAAATATAAAAAGATAAAACGTAATTGATGGGCTTGGACAATGTGCATTGCGGACGAAGGTACCACACACCCTCTACAAAGGCACCCATGAATGAGACACTACGACCCCTTATATGTCATGAGCCCTATGCCCATTGAGTCTTGACCCCAAACACTTCATCCACTTTACATGGATTAGAGAGGGATCTCTTGGAAACTCTCCTTGATCTAGGGCTAGATCTACCCAATAGGACACCTCGTCAACCCTCCCATATTCAAGCTTGACAAGTCACATAGTGTCTTTGGGTTGTTAATTATTTGATATAGTGATCTTTGATGCACATGCTTAGATGGCTTATTTATTGATTGGATTCACTTATCATGATTTTATGACTTGAGATCCTTGCAGGGCATGCTCATTTGTCTTTGTAGGACCTAGTTGGTGGATATATTGCGGAGAACAAGCCTAGCTTGGGCTTCCATGGAACTACAAGCCCACAGGTTGGATGCCAAGGGCATGTCGGATGAGAAATATCAGACTTGGAAGGCCTTAAAGATGACTTGGATGACATAACCGAGTCCCCACATGCCAAATGTTTTACCTAGGAGAGGCAAAATATCCCTTCTAGAGCCATGAAGTCACCTAGGGAGGTTAGGGTTTGGTGGTGTGGTTGATGCATTGGCACTTGGACGTTTTGAGGAGAATTGGGCTTTGACCATGACAAAAGTAACTTGGATACTTGACATGTGGCTTTGGAAAGCCTAAACACCCTCCTCCTACACCAACGACTTGCTCCTAATGCCAAAACGTCCCCTAAAGGGGCGACGTCCTTCTAAATTAGGGTTTTATTTGTGCAAAAGTGAAATTTTAAAGGAATTGTTTAATATTATTTTGTAGAAGGGGAAATATTAGGGTTGTTAACCCCTAATATTTTGTTTTACCATAAAGTATTTGGACAAACTATGTTAGCTACATTTTGTATAAATAGAAATCATAAGATCTCATTTTAAACAATAACTCTCCCTCTTTTGAGAGGACTTGGTCTGAAATTTGTGCCACACTTGGCTCTTTTTATCTCTTGTGCACTTTTTTATGGATATATTGATGAATGGTTGATGGAGGAGTGAGGTGCTAGCCTTGGATGATGTTTTTCTATCTCTTATGGTGGATTGTCTTGGCATTTATCTTGATATCGGTATGGTCTTTTACTATTATGCTATAATTTTTTCAATTCAAGGATTGTTATGCTAGGATCTAGGTGGGAAGTATAAGGGCATACACCCGCACCATAGTCTTCATCATTTTTTATTCATCTCATTGATTATACAAGCGTTTTCTAAGAGAAGTATAAGGGCATACACCATCTTAGCTTAAACCCTATCTAGAGAAACTTTCCTTGGGAAGTAAAAGGGCTTACATCCCCAAGGAGGTATATTCTCTAGATATTTTTTTATGGTTACATTTTGCACTAGTATCCCCAATGGTAAAGGCAATAGTCATACTTTTTTGCATTGGAGATATAAAAGCATTGCCTTGGGAAATGCAATTTTTGGTCTTTTGAAAGGTTTCTTGCTTGAAGTTGATTTGCCTCATTTAGAGGAGTCTTCCCCCACTAGGGCGTCCCCTCTCTCCCACTACTCTAATTGTTGTTACAAAATTTAACCTATATCCATTAGGGTTGCATAACCCTAGCTACCTATCCACTCTTAACTCCTAAACTAACCCTAGACTAACTCCTAAATTTCGCTCACTTACTCTACTAACTAGGGCGCATCTTTTGGGATAGTTATTGGCACTTTTCCATGGTTTATTTTTCTGTTGCATGCCATTGAATTATAAATCCATAAGGCTGCAATTTTCTGCAGAAATCACATGTTTACAACAGCCATATTCTCTAGCTTCTTAAGTGCCATCTTTTAGCCTATATTCATTTCTAATCTTGATGTTGATTTAACTAACTAGCTTAGATCTTTGATGCTTATTTAGATATTTTATTTATTTATATAAACCATCATTTACTACTGAAAATTACGGCTGGAAAGATTAAATTTTTTATCCAACTAACATATATCATTGCAAAGTGTCTTTTCTTGTGTCTCAGGAAGGTACAATCATCTGGAGAAGTACTATACGTGTGGGGCAACAATTACTTGACTTACAAGGCATATCTTCCCACCTTTCATTCCACTTAGACTTGACCTTCAGGGGATTCACTTCCATTTCCCTCTATCTCCATCTCAATCCCCCTAGGGTCATCAGGATCGCCTCCCTAGAGTGACCTAGTCACCCTTGAAGTGTAGGACCTACATTGAGGTGACATTGGATGTAGGATTCCCAAGTTGTAGCACTTGCTTTGTGGTTGGGTCAGGATTTTCTCAACCTACAACTTGTGCTATAACATTTTGGCACCGATGTCGGGGAATATTCTGAATCTTCTTCGTACCCTAATGACACTTTGGTAAGCTATCCCAAAGCCTTTCCCTTAGCTTTCCTGGAGAATCTACCCAAGGGACATTCCCTTTCCACCCTCCTTCATGAGCTCATATTGAAGCTCATCTAGCGACTCCACCTTCCTAGAACCCACTTTTCCCTTATCCTTTTCCATCCTTTGGTGAGCCTTGAGCTCATCTAGCGAATCCCTTGAGGCATTACCCTAAGTAATGGAACCATGATCTCACGGGATTTACCATGGGCATTCCATAAGGTTTACCCCTCCTTTGATGTTTAGGATATTCCTGGATATCCAAACCATTTCCTGACGGAATGGAGGGAAAATTTTCCTCAGTTTGACAATGATCTAGCTCTAGCAGTCACCCATGTCATGAATTATATGAAGTATGCTTAGAGCTTAAATATGCTACATGAAGATGTGTTGACGAAAATTTCTGTGTCTTCACTAGAATCAAGTCAAAGGGATTGGATTTCACACTCATGTGATCCAAAGAGTATCTCTTCTTCTACAAATATCATTGAAGAATTTCTTAGGCAATATCAGCTAGCTACTCAAAGTTTGCAAGATGTTTTCCAAGAGCTCAAACACACTCTTTGCTGAGAAGGTTTTTTAATCGCTGAAGAGACAATAGATGAAGAAAAGCTTGAAGAAGATCTCGATGAGAGGTATGATGAAGATGAAGTATATGCTCTTCCACTTGATGAAGACATCCCGACCTCTGCTCCTCCTACACATCAAGAAGAGAACATGATGAGTTATAATCCTTTTGACAACTTTGATGATGCTTTGTTCCATGACTATGGAAATGAAGAAAACTTCCCAAAGGATCTCAATAAATTTTCTCTTGCAGAAGGCTTGAACGAGACTTTGTTATCTAATTTCCCTTTTGAAGAAAATGAATTTATCCAGTCTTGTGAGGAAGTGATCGGCTCCTATGGTGTAGATGAATTCATGGAACAACCATCGGATATAGTTGATGAACACATTGACGATTTCATACAGGTTGGGAGACGTAGATGGGATGTGAGTTGTTTTAGTGTTTATAGAGATCCCATTTATGAAATTGAGGGTGGCTCTCAAGAAGAGGGGGTTGATTTTTCATCATTAGAGCAGTTGTCCTCATACATATATGATTCAGATGCTTGAAATCCTGGTGATGCTATCCCCATTTTTTTGATAACTAAGGAGATCATGTCTCAAGGCCCTCGGGTTGTAGATATGGAGTGTCGAGAGACTACATGACCAGAAGTGCCGTTTTCACATATAGAAAACCCACTCAACACCACAGATGGTCAGATTTTTGCAGATGGAATCCACCACATCAGTTGGCTTCCTTAAGGCAGTGGGACTTTCTCCATGAGGTACAAGTCAGTATTATGGTGATCAACATTTCAATATTTATTCCATGTGATTATGTTGTATCTTAGATTGCTCTAGATTTCATGATATATGCTTAGACATTATGCATTTTGCCTTGCTTCACCTTGGTGGTAGACATTGTGCCCTGGTAAGTGGTTTTCCTTGGGGATGGTTTTGCTACTGGGAAATCCCTTCATGAGTGATCATATCATTCATGACCATACTTACCACTTTCCATCATCATTTCCCTCAATTTCCTCATCTCTTGGGATTTTAGGGTGTATTGACCCAAGAAGGGGTTGTCCCTCATTCTATGGGAAGAAGGGGTTGAAGGCCCATAGGGGTTGATGTTGGGTAAAACATAAAATCCTTGTATAAACCTTCCATATGCTTCACCCAGGGATCACCCAAGAAAGCAATGAAACGCTTATCTTTGAGTAAATGGGACCCACAATATAATAAAGAATTCTTAAAAGGTTATTTGAAGGATAGGAGGTCTCATCACGAGCTGACCTATCATGTCCATGAACATCTAGTGGTATGACATTACCATCATCTGGTCACCAAACCAGGGTAATGTCTCTCAGTTGCAGGGCTGAGAGAAAGGGCATCTCATAATGATCCAACCTTCTCATTTCCATTTGGTGTTTGTGGGTGACATTGTCATTACCTCGTCACCACGCTAGGGAAGTCACCTTAAACCTATCCTTATTCTATATTGAAAGAAAATAAAGTAAAAAAGATAAAAGGAAATTGATGGGCTTGGAAAAAGTGTATTGAGGACGAAGGTACCACACACCCTCTACAATGGCACCCATGAATGAGACACTACGACCCATTATATTTCATGAGCCATATGCCCATTGAGTCTTGACCCCAACCACTATATCCACTTTACATGGCTTAGAGAGGGATCTCTTGGAAACTCTCCTTGACCTAGGGTTAGATCTACCCAATAGGACACCTCATCAACCCTCCCATATTCAAGCTTGAAAAGTCACATAGTGTCTTTGAGTTGTTAATTGTTTGATATAGTGATCTTTGATGCACATGCTTAGATGGATTATTTATTGATTGGATTCACTTATCATGATGTTATGACTTGATATCCTTGGAGGTCATGCTCATTTGTCTTTGCAGAACCTAGTTGGTGGACAGATTTTGGAGAACAAGCCTAGCTTGAGCTTCCATGGGGATACAAGCTCACAGGTTGGATGTTAAGGAACCGCATGCCAGATGAGAAATATCGGCCTTGGAAGGCCTTACATATGACTAGGACGACATAACCTAGCCCCTACATGCCAAACATTTTTCCTAGGAGAGGTAAAATGTTTCTCATAGAGGCATGACGTCACCTAGGGAGGTTAGGGTTTGGTGGTGTGGTTGATGCAATGGAACTTGGACGTTTTGAGGAGAATTGGGCTTCCACCATGAAGGAAGTAACTTGGATACTTGACATGTGGCTTTGGAAATCCTAGACACACTCCTCCTACACCAACGACTTTCTCCTAATGCCAAAATGTCCCCTGAAGGGGCGACGTCCTTCTAAATTAGGGTTTTATTTGTGCAAAAGTGAAGTTTTAAAGGAAGTGTTTAATATTATTTTGTAAAAGGGGAAAGATTAGGGTTGTTAACCCCTAATATTTTGTTTCACCCTAAATTATGTGGATAAACTATGTTAGCTACATTTTATATAAATAGAGATCATAAGATCTCATTTTAAACAATAAATCTCCCTCTTGTGAGAGGACTTGGTCTGAAATTTGCGCCACACTTGGCTCCCTTTATTTCTTGTGCACTTGTTTATGGATATATTGATGAATGGTTGATGGAGGAGTGAGGTGCTAGCCTTGGATGATGTTTTTCTATCTCTTATGGTGGATTGCCTTGGCATTTCACTTGATATGGTTATGGTATTTTACTATTATTCTATCATTTTTTCAAGTCAAGGATTTTTATGCTAGGAGATAGGTGAGAAGTATAAGGGAATACACCCCCACCATAGTATTCATCATTTTTGCTTCATCTCATTTATTATACAAGGGTTTGCTAAGAGAAGTATAAGGGCATACACCCTCTTAGCTTAAACCCTATCTAGAGAAACTTGCCTTGGGAAGTAAAAGGGCTTACACCCATAAGGAGGTAGCTTCTCTAGCAATTTGTTTATTTGACTCCATTAACCCAATGGTAAAGGAACTAGTCATACTTTTTGCATTGGAGATATAAAATCACTACCTTGGGAAACACATTTTTTGGTCTTTTGAAAGGTTTCTTGCTTGAAGTTGATTTGTCTCATTGAGAGGAGTCTTACCCCGATAGGGCGTCCCCTCTCTCCCACTACTCTAATTTTTTTTCCAAACTTTAACCTACAGCCATTAGGGCTGCATAACCCTAGTTACCTATCCACTCTTAACTCCTAAATTAACCCTAGACTAACTCCTAAATTTTGCTCACTTACTCTACTAACTAGGGCACATATGCTGGGCTAGTTCTTGGCACTTTTCCATGGTTGATTTTGATGTTGCATGCCATTGAATGATAAAGTCATAAGGCTGCAATTTTTTGCATAAATTACATGTTTACAACAGCCATCTTCTCTAGCTTCTTAAGTGCCATCTTTTAGCCTATATTCATTGTTAATCTTGATGTTGATTTACTTAACTAGTTTAGGTATTTGTATGTTGATTTAGATATTTTATTTGTTGATATAAACCCTCATTTAATGCTGCAAATTAGGGAAAGAAAGCTTAACTTTTTCATCCAACTAACATATATCATTGCAAAGTGTGTTTTCTTGTGTCTTGGGCAGATACAATCACCCGGAGAAGTACTATACCTGTGGGGAAAAATTACTTGACTTACAAGGCATATCTTTCTGCCTTTCATTCCACTTAGTCTTAACCTCTAGGGGCTTCACTTACATTTCCCTCTGTCTCCACCTCAATCCCCCTAGGGTCACCAAGATCACCTCCCTAGAGTGACCTAGTCACCCTTGAACTGTGGTACCTACATCGAGGTGACATTGGGTGTAGGATTCCCAAGTTGTAGCACTTGATTTGTGGTTGGGTCGGGCTTTTCCCAACCTACAAATTGCACTATAACAATTTGGTGTCATTGTTGAGGAAGATTTTGAATATTCTTTGTACCCTAATGACACTTTGGTAAGCTATCCCAAAGCCTTTCCCTTAGCTTTCCTAGTGACTCAACCCAAGGGATGTTCCCTTTCCACCCTCCTTGATGAGCTCATCTTGAAGCTCATTTGGCGACTCCACCTTCCCAGAACCCACTTTTCCCTTATCCTTTTCCATCCTTTGGTGTTCCTTGAGCTCATCTAGCGACTCCATTGAGGTATTACCCTAAGTAATGGAACCATGGTCTCACGGGATTTACCATGGGCATTTCATAAGGCTTACCCCTCCTTTGATGTTCAGTATATTCCTGGATATCCAAACCATTGCCTGAAGAAATGGAGGGAAAATTTCCCCAAGTTTGACGGTGATCCATCTCTAGCAGTCACCCGTGTCATGAATTATATGAAGTATGCTTTGATCTTAAATGTGCTACATGAATATGTGTTGATGAAAATTTTTGTGTCTTCACTGGGATCAAGTCAAAGGGATTGTCTTGCACACTCATATGATCCAAAGAGTATCCCTTCTTCTACAAAGCTCATTGAACAATTTCTCAGGAAATATCGACCAGCTACTCAAAGTTTGCAAGATGATTTCCAAGAGCTCAAACACACTCTTAGTTGAGAAGGTTTTTTTATTGTTGATGAGACAATAGATGAAGAAAATCTTGAAGAAGATCTCGATGATGAATATCAGGATGAGAGGTATGATGAAGATGAAGTATCTACTCTTCCACTTGATGAGCACATCCCAACCTCTGCTCCTGTAGCACAAGTTGAAGATAACATGATGACTTATAATCCTTCTGAGAACTTTGATGATGATTTGTTCCATGACTGTGGAAATGAAGAAAACTGCCCAAAGGATCTCGATAATGTTTATCTTTCAAAAGTCTTCAACGAGACTTTGTTATATGTTTTCCCTTTTGAAGAAAATGAAGTTATCCAATCCTGTGAGGAAGTGATCAACACCTATGGTGCACATGAATTCATGGAACATCCCTCGGATATAGTTGATGAACACATTGACGATTTCATACAGGTTGGGAGACATAGATGGGATGTGAGTTGTTCCAGTATTGATAGAGATCCCATTTATGAAATTGAGGGTGGCTCTCAGAAAGAGGGGGTTGAGTTTTCATCATCAAAGGAGTGGTCCTCATATGTATATGATTCAAATGCATGGAATCCTGGTGACAATTGTTGGAAATACTAAAACAACTGAGAGGGGGGGGTGAATCAGTTGTTTATGAGCTTAAACAATTTTATACCTTTTAAAAATTATTAATCTTCCTTCAAGTGATCATCAACAACATACAGCATATGGACAGTAAAAGTAAAGACCATCAGTCACACATAAAGTACACACAGAGACAGATTTTCATGAGGAAACCCATAAAGGGAGAAAACCTCTTCTTCTTCGAAATGATAGGCAGTCTTTTTCAGTTCTG